>JAODAL010084012.1:0-11058 GCA_025379985.1 Phyllomedusa bahiana
TTTTTTTCGAATTGGGAACTATGCCTTACCCCCAAACCCGCCCCGCCTATACCCCCCCAAACCTGTATCCTACCTCCAACCCACCCCCAAAACCCGTAAAACCCTACCTACACCGCACCCCAAACCTGTATCCAGGCTATACCGCACCCCAAACCTGTATCCAGCCTATACCGCACCCCAAACCTGTATCCTACCTACACCGCACCCCAAACCTGTATCCAGGCTATACCGCACCCCAAACCTGTATCCTACCTACACCGCACCCCAAACCTGTATCCAGGCTATACCGCACCCCAAACCTGTATCCAGCCTATACCGCACCCCAAACCTGTATCCAGTCTATACCGCCCCCAAACCTGTATCCAGTCTACACCGCACCCCAAACCTGTATCCTACCTACACCGCACCCCAAACCTGTATCCAGCCTATACCGCACCCCAAACCTGTATCCAGCCTATACCGCACCCCAAACCTGTATCCAGTCTATACCGCACCCCAAACCTGTATCCAGCCTATACCGCACCCCAAACCTGTATCCAGCCTATACCGCACCCCAAACCTGTATCCAGCCTATACCGCACCCCAAACCTGTATCCAGCCTATACCGCACCCCAAACCTGTATCCAGCCTATACCGCACCCCAAACCTGTATCCAGCCTATACCGCCCCCAAACCTGTATCCAGTCTATACCGCACCCCAAACCTGTATCCAGCCTATACCGCACCCCAAACCTGTATCCTACCTATACCGCCCCCAAACCTGTATCCAGCCTATACCGCCCCCAAACCTGTATCCAGACTATACCGCCCCCAAACCTGTATCCAGGCTATACCGCACCCCAAACCTGTATCCAACCTATACCGCCCCCAAACCAGTATCCAGTCTATACCGCACCCCAAACCTGTATCCCCTAACCGCCCCCAACCTGTATCCAGGCTATACCGCCCCCAAACCTGTATCCGGCCAGTACCGCTCCCAAAACCTGTATCCAGCCTATACCGCACCCCAACCTGTACCCCGCCTATACCGCACCCCAAACTTGTATCCTTCCTATACCGCCCCCAAACCTGTATCCAGCCTATACCGCCCCCAAACCTGTATCCAGTCTATACCGCCCCCAAACCTGTATCCAGCCTATACCGCACCCCAAACCTGTATCCGGCCAGTACCGCCCCCAAACCTGTATCCAGGCTATACCGCACCCCAAACCTGTATCCAGCCTATACCGCCCCCAAACCTGTATCCAGCCTATACCGCCCCCAAACCTGTATCCAGCCTATACCGCACCCCAAACCTGTATCCAGTCTATACCGCCCCCAAACCTGTATCCAGTCTATACCGCACCCCAAACCTGTATCCAGCCTATACCGCACCCCAAACCTGTATCCAGTCTATACCGCCCCCAAACCTGTATCCAGTCTATACCGCACCCCAAACCTGTATCCAGCCTATACCGCCCCCAAACCTGTATCCAGCCTATACCGCACCCCAAACCTGTATCCAGTCTATACCGCACCCCAAACCTGTATCCTACCTACACCGCACCCCAAACCTGTATCCAGGCTATACCGCACCCCAAACCTGTATCCAGGCTATACCGCACCCCAAACCTGTATCCAGCCTATACCGCACCCCAAACCTGTATCCTACCTACACCGCACCCCAAACCTGTATCCAGCCTATACCGCCCCCAAACCTGTATCCAGTCTATACCGCCCCCAAACCTGTATCCAGCCTATACCGCCCCCAAACCTGTATCCAGCCTATACCGCACCCCAAACCTGTATCCAGCCTATACAGCACCCCAAACCTGTATCCAGCCTATACCGCACTCCAAACCTGTATAGAGGGGGCGCGGCGCGGCCGGCTCCGTTATAGAGGGGGGGCTGCGCGGACGGCGCCGTTCTAGAGGGGGCGCTGCGCGGCCGGCTCCGTTATAGAGGGGGCGCTGCGCGGACGGCTCCGTTATAGAGGGGGCGCTGCGCGGACGGCTCCGTTATAGAGGGGCGCTGCGCGGACCGCTCCGTTATAGAGGGGGCCTCGTCGCGGACGGCTCCGTTATAGAGGGGGCGTCTGCGCGGAACGCTCCGTTATAGAGGGGGCGCTGCTGCGGACGGCTCCGTTATAGAGGGGGCGCTGGCGGGACGGCTCCGTTAGAGGGGGCGCTGCGCGACAGGCTCCGTTATAGAGGGGGGCTGCTGCGCGAGACGGCTCCGTATAGAGGGGGCGCTGCGCGGACGGCTCCGTTAGAGGGCGCTGCGCGTACGCTCCGTTAGAGGGGGCGCTGCGCGGACGGCTCCGTTAGAGGGGCGCTGCGCGGCACGGCTCCGTTAGAGGGGGCGCTGCGCGTACGGCTCCGTTAGAGGGGGCGTTGCGCGGCGACGGCTCCGTTAGATGGGGGCGTTGCGCGGAACGGCTCCGTTAGAGGGGCGTATGCGCGGACGGCTCCGTTAGAGGGGGCGCTGCGCGTACGGCTCCGTTAGAGGGGCTGCTGCGCGGACGGCTCCGTTAGAGGGGGCGCTGCGCGGACGGCTCCGTAGAGGGGGCGCTGCGCGATGGCTCCGTTAGAGGGGACGCTGCGCGGTACGGCTTCATTATAGGGGCGCTGTGCGGCACGGCTCCGTTATAGAGGGGGCGCTGCGCGGACGGCTCCGTATAGAGGGGCGCTGCGCGGACGGCTCCGTTATAGAGGGGCGCTGCGCGGACGGCTCCTTTATGAGGGGCGCTGCGCGGTACGGCTCCGTTATAGAGGGGGCGCTGCGCGGACGGCTCCGTTATAAGGGGGGCGCTGCGCGGACGGCTCCGTTATAGAGGGGAGCAGCTGCGCGGGACGGCTCCGTTATGAGAGGGGGCTGCGCGACGGCTCCGTTAGAGGGGGCTGCTGCGCGGACGGTCTCCGTTAGAGGGGGCGCTGCGAGGACGGCTCCGTTAGAGGGGGCGCTGCGTGGACGGGTCCGTTATAGAGGGGCGCTGCGCGGACGGCTCCGTTAGAGGGGCCTGCGGGGACGGCTCCTTTAGAGGGGGCCTGCGCGGAGGGCCCGTTAAGGGGGCGTTGCGCGGACGGCTCCGTTAAGGGGGCGTTGCGCGGAGGGCTCCGTTAGAGGGGGCGCTGCGCGGACGGCTCCGTTAGAGGGGGCGCTGCGGGGACGGCTCCGTTAGAGGGGCGCTGCGCGGCGGCTCCGTTAGAGGGGCGCTGCGCGGACGGCTCCGTTAGAGGGGGCGCGCGCGGATGGCTCCGTTAGAGGGGGCGTTGCGCGGACGGTCTCCGTTAGAGGGGGCGCTGCGCGGACGGCTCCGTTAGAGGGGGCGCTGCGCGGACGGCTCCGTTAGAGGGGGCGCTGCGCGGACGGCTCTGTTAGAGGGGACGCTGCGCGGACAGCTTCATTATAGGGGGCGCTGAGCGGACGGCATCCATTATAGAGGGGGCGCTGCGCGAGACGGCTCCGTTAAGGGGGCCTGCGCGGCACGGCTCCGTTATAGAGGGGGCGCTGCGCGGGACGGCTCTGGTATAGGGGGCGCTGCGCGGACGGCTCCGTTAGAGGGGACCTGCGCGGACGGCTCTGTTAGAGGGGGCGCTGCGCGGATGGCTTCATTATAGGGGGCGCTGTGCAGACGGCTCCGTTATAGGGGGGCGGTGCGCGGACGGCTCCGTTAGGGGGCGCTGCGCGGACGGCTCCGTTAATAGAGGGGGCGCTGCGCGGACGGCCTGGTATAGGGGGCGCTGCGCGGACGGCTCCGTTAGAGGGGACGCTGCGCGGACGGCTCTGTTAGAGGGGACGCTGCGCGGACGGCTTCATTATAGGGGGCGCTGTGCGGACGGCTCCGTTATAGGGGGCGCTGCGCGGACGGCTCCGTTAGAGGGGCGCTGCGCGACGGCTCCGTTAGAGGGGGCGCTGCGCGGACGGCTCCGTTAGAGGGGGCGCTGCGCGGACGGCTCCGTTATAGAGGGGGCGCTGCGCGGACGGCTCCGTTATAGAGGGGGCGCTGCGCGGACGGCTCCGTTAGAGAGGGGGCGCTGCGCGGAACGGCTCCGTTATAGAGGGGGCGCTGGCGGACGGCTCCGGAATACAGGTGGCGCTGCGCGGACGGCTACGTTATAGAGGGGGCGCTGCGCGGACGGCTCCGTTATAGAGGGGGCGCTGCGCGGACGGCTCCGTTATAGTGGGGGCGCTGCGCGGACGGCTCCGTTAGAGGGGGCGCTGTGCGGACGGCTCCATGATAGAGGGGGCGCTCCGCGGACGGCTCGGGTCGAGGGGGCGCTGCGCGGACGGCTCCGGGAGAGGGGGCGCTGCGCGGACGGCTCCGTTAGAGGGGCGCTGCGCGGACGGCCCGTTAGAGGGGGCGCTGCGCGGCACGGCTCCGTTAGAGGGGGCGTTGCGCGACGGCTCCGTTAGAGGGGCGTTGCGCGGACGGCTCCGTTAGAGGGGGCGCTGCGCGGACGGCTCCGTTAGAGGGGGCGCTGCGCGGACGGCTCCGTTAGAGGGGGCGTTGCGCGGACGGCTCCGTTAGAGGGGGCGTTGCGCGGACGGCTCCGTTAGAGGGGGCGCTGCGCGGACGGCTCCGTGAGAGGGGGGCGTTGCGCGGACGGCTCCGTTAAGGGGGCGCTGCGCGGACGGCTCCGTTAGAGGGGCGCTGCGCGGACGGCTCCGTTAGAGGGGGCGCTGCGCGGATGGCTCCGTTATAGGGGGCGCTGCGCGGACGGCTGCAGTATAGGGGGCGCTGCGCGGACGGCTCCGTTATCGCGGGGGCGCTGCGCGGACGGCTCCGTTAGCGGGGGCGCTGTGCGGACGGCTCCGTTATAGCGGGGGCGCTGCGCGGACGGCTCTGGTATAGGGGGCGCTGCGCGGACGGCTCCGTTAGAGGGGGACGCTGCGCGGACGGCTCTGTTAAGAGGGACGCTGCGCGGACGGCTTCATTATAGGGGGCGCTGTGCAGACGGCTCCGTTATAGGGGGGCCCTACGCGGACGCTCCGTTAGAGGGGGCGCTGCACGGACGGCTCCGTTAGAGGGGGCGCTGCGCGGACGGCTCTGTTATAGGGGGCGCTGCGCGGACGGCTCTGTTATAGGGGGCGCTGCGCGGACGGCTCCGTTATAGAGGGGGCGCTGCGCGGACGGCTCTGTTATAGTGGGCGCTGCGCGGACGGCTTCATTATAGGGGGCGCTGTGCGGACGGCTCCGTTATAGAGGGGGCGCTGCGCGGACGGCTCCGTTAGAGGGGGCGCTGCGCGGACGGCTCCGTTATAGAGGGGGCGCTGCACGGACGGCTCCGTTATGGTACTAAAAGACAAAAAAGGGAGAAAAATCAGCCGCTGCTGGTGTAGATCTTATGGAAAGTGAGAAATCAGGGGGTTAGTATCGCACTAACCCGTTGCGCAATGGTGGAGGCGAATCAGGCACGTAATATCCAGTCCCAGTGGCCGCCGCCACGCTCTCCTGGGTCCAGAGATGCCGTGCGGTAGGGAGATATCAATTAGCAGCTTATGTCACCATTTAATTAAAGTATGACTAAAAAGGGAGCAACATTCAGCACGAGACTGGGCAATTTATTGCAGCATAAAGCCAGGACGGACCACGCGTTTCTCACTATATAAGCTTCTCACGTCCAATAACACATATGGCTCTAGTATCTAGCACCCCTCCCCCCTTGTGATGCCGCAATTAGCGCCGCTGCAATCAATCCTGATAGTGATCAGCTCAGCAATGACTTCTATGGCAAAAAACAGTTGCAGCAGTCAGAACATCAACCTGAGCAACAGTTCATACAAAAAACTCAAATGAAGACAGGTAATGCTGATAAGGTGCAATGTTCTGCAGTGGATCTGACAAGGTGCAATGTTCTGCAGTGGATCTGACAAGGTGCAATGTTCTGCAGTGGATCTGCTAAGGTGCAATGTTCTGCAGTGGATCTGAAAAGGTGCAATGTTCTGCAGTGGATCTGCTAAGGTGCAATGTTCTGCAGTGGATCTGCTAAGGTGCAATGTTCTGCAGTGGATCTGCTAAGGTGCAATGTTCTGCAGTGGATCTGCTAAGGTGCAATGTTCTGCAGTGGATCAGAGAAGGTGCAATGTTCTGCAGTGGATCTGCTAAGGTGCAATGTTCTGCAGTGGATCTGCTAAGGTGCAATGTTCTGCAGTGGGTCAGAGAAGGTGCAATGTTCTGCAGTGGATCTGAGAAGGTACAATTCTCTGCAGTGGATCTGATGAGTTGCAATGTTCTGCAGTGGATCTGATAAGGTATAATGTTCTGCAATGGATCTGATAAGTTGCAATGTTTTGCAGTGGATCTGATAAGGTATAATGTTCTGCAATGGATCTGATGAGGTGCAATATTCTGCAGTGGATCTCATAAAGTTCTATGCAGATCCGCTGCAGAACATGGCACTTTATGGCATCCATTCACATCAATGGGTTTTCTGTGTGATAGAAGACAGGAGGGTCTGCCATAGCGAGGGACGCGCTAAAACCCCTGACACCCCCCCCCCCCTCCAAGAGATAGAACCCCCCCCCAGGGGTCACAATACAGGGTTTTCTACACTGGATGACCCCTGGAAGTTGCTTTTTTATCAGGGGCTTACCAAACCTCTCACATGGGTACCACACAGCACATCTACAGGACGCCCCCACCTTCTCTCCCTCCAGGTATAGGACCCCCACCTCCCGCTGAGGTCATATGACTTATTCAGATGAAATATATTGGAAGTGTATAATAACGCTACCATCATGCTTTATACTCCAGTCACATCCAAAGCAGCAGCTACAACTCTGTCCTGACACATGAATTCAGCAGGTGGTGGATGGCGCTGTAGTAATGCAACTTATCACATATACTGTAAACACTACACCTCCCAAATGCAATGCAGCAGGAGCCTGAGACACCACGGCCGCTCACTGCAAGGAGCGAGGGACACGGCGACCGCTCATTTCAGGGCGATTTGTGTTTTATTTCCTCATTTCTCCAAGGAAGAAGAGGGGGAGGAGTGCAGATCCAGAACCACAAGGGACCCAGGGCAGGACACCCTGTATCTAATCCTATCCTGTATCTAATCCTATCCTGTGTGATACCGTCTGCTGAGCTCTGTATCTCATCCTATCCTGTGTGATACCGTCTGCTGAGCTGTAGTGGATGGGGGTCATATTTGGGTGACGGGTCCTGTATATAGTGGATGGGGGGTCATTGTTGGGTTACGTGTCCTGTATATAGTGGATGGGGGGTCATTGTTGGGTTACGTGTCCTGTATATAGTGGATGGGGGTCATTTTCGGGTGACGGGTCCTGTATATAGTGGGTGGGGGGTCATTTTTGGGTGACAGGTCCTGTGTATAGTGGGTGGGGGGGTCATTTTTGGGTGACGGGTCCTGTATATAGTGGATGGGGGTCATTTTTGGGTGACGGGTCCTGTATATAGTTGGTGGGAGGGTCATTTTTGGGTGACGGGTCCTGTATATAGTGGGTGGGGGCGTCACTTTTGGGTGACGGGTCCTGTATATAATGGGTGGGGGGGTCATTTTTGGGTTACGCTTCCTGTATGTAGTGGGGGGAGGTAATATTTGGGTGACGGGTCCTGTATATAGTGGATGGAGGTAATTTTTGGGTGACGGGTCCTGTATATAGTGGATGGGGGTCATTTTTGGGTGACGGGTCCCCGTATAATAGTGGATGGGGGTCATTTTTGGGTGACGGGTCCTGTCTATAGTGGGTGGGGGGTCATTTTTGGGTGACGGGTCCTATCCATAGTTGGCGGTGGAGAACTTCAGTCTTATAAGCTGGTGTCACCTCTTTATGTCCATACAGAAGCAGCGCGCAGTACACGCCACGTCTCAGCATGCCCGGCTCGGTGCCAGCGCTCGCCACATACACCAGCTGCCAGCTCGCTCCGCTATTCTCCAGCTCACAGTCACTTCTGTTGCCGGGCAGATTTCCTGCAGAATTATACCCCCGGCTTCTTACAGCAGCGTATAGATGTATAGGTGGCAGCGTGCAGCCCCTCCCCCACCTCGGCCCGGAAAGGGGGAAGACTCTCATCAGAATTAGCAAGAAATAAGATCTATGGCCGGAGATGTGAACCTCCATAGAGGAAGGAGGGAGCCGAGCAGATCTGCACATGTGGAGAGGATGGCGGATGCTGGGAGACCCTGGGCTGACGTGGAGATCACACACCGCCTGTGCTGTGCTGCTGTACAGGGCACAGTCTGCAGCCCCTCCTGGACCGTACACCTGCGGCCGAAACCAGCAGTTCCCCTCCCCTCTATATAAAGCCCCATCTGCAGATTCTTCCCTCCCCTCTATATAAAGCCCCATCTGCAGGTTTCTCCCTCCCCCTCTATATAAAGCCCCATCTGCAGATTCTTCCCTCCCCTCTATATAAAGCCCCATCTGCAGGTTTCTCCCTCCCCTCTATATAAAGCCCCATCTGCAGGTTCTTCCCTCCCCTCTATATAAAGCCCCATCTGCAGATTCTTCCCACCCCACAATATAAAGCCCCATCTGTAGGATGTTCCCGCCCCGGAATATAAAGCCCCATCTGCAGGTTTCTCCCTCCCCTCTATATAAAGCCCCATCTGCAGTTTCTCCCCCCCCCCAATAAAAAAAGCCCATCTGCAGGTTCTTCCCTCCCCTCCCATATAAAGCCCCATCTGCAAGTTTTTCTCCCCCCCCCTCTATATAAAGCCCCCATCTGCAGGTTTCTCCTCCCCTCTATATAAAGCCCCATCTGCAGGTCTCTCCCTCCCCCTCTAAAAAAGCCCCATCTGGATGGTTCTCCCTCCCCTCTATATAAAGCCCCCCTTTGCAGGTTTTCTCCCTCCCTCTAAAATAAAGCCCCACTGCAAGTTTCTTCTCCCTCCCTCTATATAAAGCCCCATCTGCAGGTTTCTCCTTCCCTCTATAAAAAGCCCCATCTGCAGGTTCTCCCTCCTTAAAATATAAAGCCCCATCTGCAGGGTTTCTCCCCCCTCCCTCATATAAAGCCCCATCGCAGGTTTCTCACTCCCTCTATATAAAGCCCATCTGCAGGTTTTCCCCCCCCTCTATATAAAGCCCCATCTGCAGGGTCCTCCCTCCCCTCTATATAAAGCCCCATCTGCAGGTTTTTGCCCTCCCCTCTATATAAAGCCCCATCTGCAGGTTTTTTTTCCCTCCCCTCTATATAAAGCCCCATCTGCAGTTTTCCCTCCCCCTATATAAAGCGCCATCTGCAGGTTTCCCTCCCTCCCCTCTATAAAAACGCCATCTGCAGGTTTCCCACCCCCTCTATAAAACCCCATCTGCGGTTTCTCCATCCCCTCTATATAAGCCCCATCTGCAGGTTTCTCCCTCCCCCACTAAATAAAGCGCCATCTGCAGGTTCTCCTCCCCTCTATATAAAGCCCCATCTGCAGGTTTCGACCTCACTCTAATTAAAGCCCCTTCTGGAGGTTTCTCCTCCCCCTCTATATAAAGCCCCCATCTGCAGGTTTTTTTCCCCCCCCTCTATATAAAGCCCCATCTGCATGTTTTTTTCTCTGACATGAAATCATAATAAAAAATCACCGTTTTATGTCAATTAGTAAACAAAATTATTTCTATTCACCAAATGCAGAATAATTAAAGGGGGGGAATTTTTAAGGCAATTTTAATTACTTTCTGCAGAGTCAGAAGTTTCCATACACTGGATGACTCCGCCCTTTACACAATCTTTGGACCGGCCCAAATGATGAGGTCAGGTCTCTGGGGAACTTCTGATAGGTTTATTTGGGAAAAATCTGAGTTAATTAGAGACACAGCTGTGGATGTATTTTATGGCACCCGCCAGAGACACACTGCTTCTGTGTGTAACATCATGGGAAAGACTAAAGAAATCAGCCAAGATATCAGGAAGAGAATTGTGGACTTGCACAAGTCTGGATCATCCTTGGGTGCAATTTCCAAATACCTGAAGGGAAACCTCGTTCATCCTGTACAAACAATTATACACAAGTACAAATAAGATGGGAATGTCCAGCCATCATATCGCTCACGAAGGAGACAGATTCTGTGTCTCAGAGATGAACGTGCTTTGGTCCAACATGTGCATATCAACCCAAGAACAAAACCAAAAGACCTTGTGAAGAAGGATAGGATTAGATACACAGCTCAGCAGGCGGTATCACACAGGATAGGATTAGATACACAGCTCAGCAGACAGTATCACACAGGATAGGATTAGATAAACGGCTCAGCAGACAGTATCACCCAGGATAGGATCAGATACACAGCTCAGAAGATGGTATCACACAGGATAGGATTAGATACACGGCTCAGAAGATGGTATCACACAGGATAGATTAGATACACAATCAGCAGACTGTAAACACACAGGATAGGAAACAGATACACAGCTCAGCAGACTGTATCACACAGGATAGGATTTGATACACAGCTCAGAAGATGGTATCACACAGGATAGGAATTTGATACACAGCTCAGCAGACAGTATCACCCAGGATTTGTATCAGATACACAGCTCAGAAGATGGTAATCACACAGGAATAGGATTAGATACACGGCTCAGAAGATGGTACACACAGATAGGATTAGATACACAGATCACAACTGTAAACACACAGGTAGGATCAGATACACAGCTCAGCAGACAGTATCACACAGGATAGGATTAGATACACGGGTCAGCAGACAGTAACACACAGGATAGGATTAGATACACAGCTCAGCAGACGGTAATCACACAGGATAGATTAGATACACGGCTCAGCAACAGTAACACACAGGAGAGGAAATTTTATACACAGCTCACAGACGGTATCACACAGGATAGGATTAGATACACAGCCAGCAGGACGATCACACAGGATAGGATTAGATACACAGCTCAGCAGACGGTATCGCACAGGATAGGATTAGAAACCACGGCTCAGCAGACAGTATCACACAGGAAAAGGATTAGAACACAGCTCAGCAGACGGTATCACACAGGATAGGGTTTAAAACACGGGTCAGGAAGATACAATAGATATCCAAGTATTTACCGTGGCCCCCTTTTTTTTCTAGGGAAAAGTGGGGACTCCAGAAATAATATTTTTC
>JAODAL010084013.1:0-11057 GCA_025379985.1 Phyllomedusa bahiana
TTTTTTAATACACGGTATTTTTTGCACCTTTCAATTCACCTGTGGTGACTATAGAATTGCTGTTTTAAGATTTACGTGGATGCTGCATCAATGAACAAAGCTGGGTGCGCAAAAGTCAAAAAACACGTATCTGTTATGTTTTCGTATAATACACTGTATTTTTTGCACCTTTCAATTCACCTGTGGTGACTATAGAATTGCTGTTTTAAGATTTACGTGGATGCTGCATCAATGAACAAAGCTGGGTGCGCAAAAGTCAAAAAACACGTATCTGTTATGTTTTCGTATGATACACGGTATTTTTGGCAACAAAAAACCTGTGCTGACTACAAGATTGCTGGATTGTAATTTAACTGCAAGGTGGATATATCAACACAGGTGGAATGGGTAAAATTGAAAATGAACACCTATCTGAAATGTATACTGATAATAAAAGTGGAGTTTTGCACCTAACAAAGAGACCTGCAGTTACTAGAAATGATGTGTATCCAATATAAGTTCAGGCTGCCCAATATCCAGGAAATGTTTCAATAGCAAACTGTTAATAATAAAGATATTGCAGTGCAATGTCTACACTAAGTCTTGGTGAACTTTATCCAGTGTTCTTTATAGATAGAGCTTGTCTATGTTCGCCCGCGGCGCCCCCCCCCCCCCCCCCCCCCAGAATAACAAAGCAGGGCTTCTACAATCAGGAAATAGCACAATTGTGTGTCAATCACTGCCTGACTCAGATTAAGAGGCAGTAGCAATTTCTCTCTGCACACCCAGCAGAAACA
Organism: Phyllomedusa bahiana; assembly: GCA_025379985.1. Taxonomy (NCBI): domain Eukaryota; kingdom Metazoa; phylum Chordata; class Amphibia; order Anura; family Hylidae; genus Phyllomedusa; species Phyllomedusa bahiana. The sequence goes on from JAODAL010084013.1 coordinate 777, forward strand.
CACTGCAGCAGATTCTACAATCAGAAAACATAACAATTGTGTCTCAGTGCCTAACTCTCCTGCATAGAAGGGAGATCTGTGCCGTTCATAGGAACAACACCAGTGCTCAGTCTAGATTGAATGCAGCCTGTGGTATGTATACAGCTCTCATAAATAGGACTGCATAAGGAGAGGACACAGTGACATGTGGACTCAGAGAGGGGGGGGAGTCTTGGGATCCAGCATGAACAGTGAAGGGGGGATGATGTCACCCAGCTGGGAGGGGAAGAAACGCCCCTGCATTTCTAGAGTCGAGAAGCTGATAGCAGTATGAATCAGCCGAACTAAAGAAGCGATACATCCCCTTTAACTTTGTCCTTGTTGAACTGTCAAGCCATAATGCCATCTAGTATGAATATAACTAATAGCATTTGTGCCATAATTGAGAGTTGTGGCTCTTTGTGAAGTTAACTGTTTGGTAACATTAATGGCCCAGACATAAAAAAATTTGCTGTACCAGTTTTCTGTTGTAGGTTAGGACAGAAATAATGGTGTGTCCCATATCAGACATATTCCTAAAGCATTTGTGCCAAAAAGAATGAGTCTGTCTGACAAGACCAACAGCTTTGTCTGCGCCAATCTTCAGTTGGAATGTCTATGCCAATTTGTGCGATAAAACACATTTATGTATCTCTCATACCAAAAAGTGTTGCAGTTCATGCGTTGTTATTCATGCCATGTTCAAAGTGGTGAAGCTAAGAAAAATTTTTGGTGCAAGGATAGTTTGCCTTACGATGTGAAACATTTATAAAGGACCGAAAGACACTTTCAAACATAAGTATGAGCTTAACTTTGTCACAGCCCTACCGAAGACATTTTCTACAAGGACACGTTCATACATATGGGTCAATAAGTTAGGATTAAATTGGTCAAGACTTGTTTTCTTTTAAAGGGTAATTATGCGAGAGAAGGAACCCCCCCCACACTATATGTACCTTTATAAGTTATCATTAAAGGGGTTGTCTCACTACATTGATTCATCTGACCTCAGTCCTGTTTTCTTGGTTTCATTTTGAATTCAGAGGCGTGTTTACTGGCTTCCACTAAGCTGCAGTAGAAGCCAGGTCTGTAGCTATAGCAACCAGTGCTGGAAGCCTATCAGGAGAGATAAAACAGGTCTGTAGCTATAGTGACCTGAGGAGCTGATGCAGTCCATACAAGAGGGGATATCTCAGAATAGGTAGGACACTGTTTATGGACATATATTGCAAAGTGACTTGTTTTTGCAAGATCTTAAACATAAAAAGCAATCCTTGTAGTGAGACAACCCCTTTAAGAATTATTAATGATACCATTATTATTTTATCCTTATGCTATTACTTCAGTGAAAAAAATACCAAATATATGGCATTCAGAATGTGAAGATGAAAAGATGCAAAACATTGCTACATCCTTAAGGGTATGTTCACACGGCTTATTTGGACGCTGGTTTCGGAGCATCTCCACACTGAAAACAGCATCCAAAATGTCTCTAAAACGCCGCCAGTTCATTTAATTGATTCCTATGTAAAACAGCATTGTAGTTCACACACAAGGAGGTTTTTACGCTCTTCTTTGGAAGCTGTTTTGGGCATTGAAAAAGATGTGTCATGTCAAAAGCATGTTTTAGGTGCGTTTTTGACGCGTTTTTGGAACGTTTTTCGCCGCATTTTTTAATTTTTTTGGGCTATTAATTTGGATGGGTGACAACAGTTTTGAAACCTCACCCAAAATCTCATCCAAAAACGTATCGAGAAATGCGTCTAAAACCTCTTCTGAAGAAGCGTGTTTCAGGTGAGGTTTTGATACTGTTTTGGGAGTGGAAACACTCAGAAAACCGCCTCGAAAACAGCATCCAAATAAGCTGTGTGAACATACCCTAAAAGTCATGCCTTTAAGTTGGTAAAGACTGCAAAAACAAACATTTTCCTGGCTGGGAATTTGGGCATGCTTGAAGCTGAAGTTCAGTGTCTCGACTCTGTCCATGTCAGTCATCCTTCACTTTCTGGTCCCAGTGAGAGGTGAACCTTGGCAGGCGTACGGCACCATGTGTAGAGTTATGCCATCCTTACAAGTTGTTTAATCCTTTGTGTGCCTTTTTGTTTACCCCACTTTATATTTCTGTCTTTTGTATGTGTAGGGTCATTCGGCTGTAGGGTCATCGGTTAGAGGTCCAAAACCAAAATCAGGCCTTAGAGTATCTGGAGACCGCTAACATGCCCAATTTTGGATGTAGGTTAACTCGCCATACTATGAGACTGGCACCTTACGTTTAGTTAACTGCTATGGTTAATTTGTTAAGCTCAGAGTTTGAGCCTTATTTCTTTATTTTTTCTGGCCATGTTATTTTTTTTTCTATTTTTTTATTATTATACATTTTTATGTAATGGTATCTTTTGAGCGGCCCTTTATGTCTCTAATCTTGATGGTTATTACATTACTCTATATTACAAGGCATTATGGGAAAGGAGCTGGGAAGCTCACTGCGCCCTCTATTGGTTGTAACAAATCCTCAATTTACTTCTGATTCACTGAATCTTTGAGAAGCAAAAAGGAATATTAGTCAAGCCAATATCGCTCATCCACATATGACGTTTCGGGGTTTTGCCCCTCATCAGTGTAGAGCAGAGCGATACTGGCTTGACTGGGTGGGAGGCAATGAGTGGCTGAGAGAAGGAGAACATCTCTCCTTATGGAGAGTACTAGTTAAGGTGTTTAGTGTTTTGATTGCCTTTTAGCCCACTACTAAGCATCTGCATATCACAAGGCATTATGGGAAAGGAGCTGGGAAGCTCATGCACCCTTTATTGCATATAACAAATCCTCAATTTACTTCTGATTCACTGAATCTTTAAGAAGCAAAAAGGAATATTAGTCAAGCCAATATCGCTCATCTACATACAACGTTTCGGGGTTGGATGAGCAATATTGGCTTGACTAATATTCCTTTTTGCTTCTCACAGATTCAGTGAATCAGAAGTAAATTAAGGATTTGTTACAACCAATAGAGGGCGCAGAGAGCTTCCCAGCTCCTTTCCCATAATGCCGTGTGATATGCAGATGCTTAGTAGTGGGCTAAAAGGCAATCAAAATACTACACACCTTAACTGGTGCTCTCCATAAGGAGAGATGTTCCTCTACATTACTCTATGTAGCTCCAGACAAGTTTAACTATTTTATCTTGGATGTGCTCTTTTTTAGGGCCATCTTCTCTTTGATACCTTTATATGTTCATATTTTAAAAACTCAACAAATATATTATAAAAAAAAAAAAAAAACATTTTCCTGATAACTAAAACAAGCTTTTCCACCTTGTAACAAATGATTTGGTTTAGATCTGCAGAACTGTTTTGTATGGAGTGTGGGGATTTATGGAACTCACAATGAACAATATATTTAACATCACAATAGCCAGAGGGCAGAACTCCCAGAGGAAATCACCTTATCAGAAGACTTTTGAAATAGCCAGTTATTTCTTATGTTTGTGTATTACTCAGTAAGCAAAAACATCAGGTCTACCAAAAATATATTTGTTGAAGTTGAATATGCCGCACGGGGTCAGAGTTTCATTATTGTACCGTACAGTTTTTTCAGTCAAACATATGACAACCTAATTGGTTCAGGCAGAGAACGCAACTGCTGAAAGTGGCATAGTAGAAGCAGCAGGGCATAGTTGGCCATTGCCAGAAAGAAAATGGATTTATTACAGCTACACATTAAGACGCTGGGTTTGAAGTGAGCTTAAAATTATCCTGCAACACAGGAGAATGGAAGCAAAGGGGCAACAACTAAAAAACCAGCATTGTACCTAGTTCAGATGTGGGTAACTCACTGTTAAATGACCCTCACAGGTTAAAGATGACTATTGGCTCCTGCAGCCGGAGAAGTGGAGGCATCAAGATAGAAAAAGAGAAAACAGTATACAGTGAAAGGGTAGAGACCTTGGATAATAAAAAACTCAATCCTAAGTGTAATGGAATTTTGTTTCCTTTTTCTGCCATGTCTAACCAGTATAACTTTCTTCTTCTTCTTCTTCTTCTTCTTCTTCTATTATTATTATTATTATTATTATTATTATTATTATTATTATGTTTTCAAGAGAATTGTAGATCATGTAAATTAATTTTTAGAATGATGGAAATAGTATAATGTTGTACCATGTTGGCCATAGAAAGCAGCAGAACTGTGAAGAAATCAGGCGATACCTTTTAGAGGCTAACTGATATATTTGATGGTAAGTTTTTGAGAGTACTAGCTCTCATTGTCAGACATGATACAAGAACCTGCATATAAACAAAAGACTATACGAAGAATTCGCCAGCATCCTCTGTTGAATGTATTAATCCTCAATTCACATGTGCCTCAAAAGATTCTTTCAGTGTAAAAGGGATTGAAGCCAAGTCAGTGAAACTCTTTTACAGAAAGCTGTTTCGGGGTATTTGCCCTTCTACAGTGCAGAATAGAACTTACTGGCCAATTAGGTGACAGGCAAGTGTAGCTTCGATGGGGTAATGTATGTCATTGGGGAGAATTAGCACCATATCGGTGTGTAAGGATTTAATTAACCTTTTTCACCTCACAGTGTATTTTGCATATAAACACCTAACTAGACAGTAAGTCTTAGGGTATATTCACATGGCTTATTTGGATGCGCATTTCGTCACGTATTTTGCCGCGTATTGCGCTTTATATGCGGTGAAATGCGCAACGCGATTACAGTAATCCATAGCTCTCATAGAGCTATGGATTACTGTAGAGAGCTATGGATTACGTGTCACAGAGAGCTACGGATTACGCGTCATCCCTCCGTGCATACAATCTGATCGTATTGTAAGTGCAGGGGGAGAATTGTCATGTCAATTGTTCGCGGCAATTACGCGCCGCGAACAGTGCATGTCAATGGGGCCAACAGGCTGCCACCCCCTGTGCTTTGGAAATATGCACTGATTAGTGCGTGCTTCCAAAGCACCCGGTATATTGCGGCACATACTATACCGAAATAGTTGTCTGTAGATGAACTTCACTGGCTTGGCTTTCACCCCTTTAACATTGATAGACTTTTCTGAGTCACTTGTGAATTGAGGATTACTTCTACTACATCCAATAGATGGCGCTGGCAAACCCTTTAGCTCTTTCCCATGAACTTTTGTTTATATGCAAAATACCCTGTGAGGTGGAAAAGGCACATTAAATGATGACACACCAACATGGTGCTCATTCTCTCCAATGAGATGCTAGAAACTGAACATTTATAGACTTTTGACACACACAAAACAGGGGTCTTCAAAGGATCTTACGATCTCAAAAAAAAATATAACAAAATGCAATATAAGTACAGAAGTTATTTACAACACGTCAGAAATAAACAATCTTGTGAGGCATGACAGGAGGGCCATTAACTCTTGCTATTATCTGTTTGCTATCAGATGGTGATTTGTGGCCTCAACAGTTCACACATAGTGTAACATGAAGCATGGATATTGAGCCCATATTGCAAAGTTTGACATTTTTAATCCTTGGTCTCTTTGTATGTAAGCAGACTGACTGTCCCTGGTGATGGCTGCCACCTTGATTATTTGGTTGTCTGTCACTTTATCAGCCTAGTCGGAGGAATTCAATCTTAAGATACCAGGATGTGTTTGTCCAGGGCTACTTTGTTGGATCAAATACGATGGTATCATATAGCCTGGCTGTACATAATAGATTGTTTGGTGTGTTTTGGGTGAAAGCTGTTGTTTTTCAGGTAGGCAGTTCCGTCTGCTGGTTTGTGGTTTATTGAAGTGAGAAGTCAGTGGTCCTTAATGTATATAGTGGTATCCAGAAAGTGGATTTCACTATCTCAGTAGTGAAGTTTAAGGTTAATTGAAGGGTGAAAGTCATTAAAGTCCATATGGAATTTAAGTAGGGCCTCCTAACCTGCAGTCTCGATTATCAGAATATCATTACTATAACAAAGGTAAATCATAGATTTGGTGGTGCTTGTTGATAGATATGCTCCTTCAAGTTCTGCCATAAAGAAATTTGTGTACTGTGGTGCATACCTTGAACCCTCTGATGTTCCCTTTCGCTGGAGATATAGGTCCTCTCAAAAGGCAAAATAATTGTGGGTAAGAATGAATTGTATTAGTTGTGTGACAGATTTTGTTGAGAGGTTCTGTTTCTCCAGGTGCAACAGAGATGCTGCAACTCCATCCTTGTGGGGAATGTTGGTATAGAAGGATTCCACATCCATAGTGGCCATAATACTATCCAGCAGTAGGCCTAGGGCATTGAGTTTGTTTAGAAGGTCAGTGGTGTCTTGGATGTAATTAGGAGTACCCCTGACCAGGGGTTTTAGATGATTTTCCACCAAACCTGAGATGCTTTCTGTCAATGTCCCAATGCCCAAAATGATAGGCCTTCCAGTGTTGCCATCTTTATGGATCATGGGGAGCATATATAAGTAGCCAGTCCTGTGAAGGATATGGGTAAGACACCAGGCCTTTGTTTTTATATACAGTATGTAAAGTGTGTGCATTCAGCGTGTGTATGCATATATATATATATATATATACACCTCATAGTGGTTGGATGAAGCCATTTATTGTCAAGCTACTATGTTTTCTCTTTTTAAATCATAATGACAACCAAAAACATCCAAATGACCCTGATCAAAATTTCACATACCCTGGTGATTTTGGCCTGATAACATGCACAGAAGTTGACACAAATGGGTTTGAATGGCTACTAAAAGTTACATCCTCACCTGTGACTTATTTGTTTGTAATCAGTGTGTGTGCATAAAAGCTGAGTGAGTTTCTGGGATGCAGACAGACTCTTGCATATTTTATCCAGCCACTGACGTTTCTGGATTGTGAGTCATGGGGAAAGCAAAAGAATTTACATCGATTCTATGGGAAAACATAGTTGAACTGTATAAAACAGAAAAGGGATACAAAAAGATATCCAAAGAATTGATAATGTCAGTCAGCAGTGTTCAAACTGTTCAAACAAATGGAAAATCAGGGGCTCTGTAAAAACCAAACCACGGTCAGGTAGACCAACAAAAATTTCAATAACAACTGCCAAGAAAATTGTTCGGGATGCAAAGAAAAAACCCACAAATAACATCAGCTGAAATACAGGAGTCTCTGAAAACTAATGGTGTGGCTGTTTCAAGATGCACAATAAGGAAGCACTTGTAGAAAAATGGGCTGCATGGTCGAGTCACCAGAAGAAAGCCATTACTGCACAAATGCCACAAAGTATCTCGCCTACAATATGTCAAGCAGCACAGAGACAAGCCTCAAAACTCTTGAACAAGGTAATTTGGAGTGATGAGACCAAAATCGAACTTTTTAGCCACAAATATAAACGTTACATTTGGAGAGGTGTCAACAAGGCCTATGATGAAAGGAATACCATTTCTACTGTAAAGCATGGAGGTGGATGGCAAATTTGCACTCATCAGCCCGGAAGCTGCGCATGGGACATACTTGGATGTTCCAACATGACAACGATCTAAAACACAAGGACAAGTCGACCTGTCATGGCAAAAAAGAAAAAAATTTAAGGTTCTGGAAAAGGCCATCTCATCTCCCTTTACCTCAATATCATTGAGCCCAAATCGGGGAATCTCAAGCCGCAGTTTATGCAAGACAGCCCAAAGGAAATTTAAAAGGGAAAAGGGAGTAGTGTTGAGCGTTTTCGTTTTGGGTATCGAGATCGATCGATAGCGATTTTGTCGGCCGCTATCGATAAGGGTTTTTTGATTTGTGAGCATCGATTATTAAACGATTAAACCCTTTAAAAAAACATGGGAGAGAACAACCCCTTCATTTTTTACACCCAAACAGGCTGGGGGAAGCTGAAATTAACATCCACCAAAAGTCCAAAAAGGGTATGCCAAAATCTTAGGGAACACCCTTAGGTTTTTAAAAGTCACAGAAAAAAATCCAGACCATTCCCCTATCCCTGTCTTTTTACCCCAAACTGAAACCCTTTTAAAAGGGGGTTTTCTTTACTACAAAGTTGTCATTCAAAAAAAGATCTTCAAAAACAAGGGACGTTTGCAATATATGTCAATTAAAAATTTTCCTTTGGGTTTTTTAGAAAAAACTTTTTTTAGGGGGGCCCCCAAAGGGGGTGCTGAGGTCCCCTATAGTCCCCGACCTGCCCTTTTTTTCTCCCTGATGGCTGTATCTCCGGGTTTATCACCAAAAGGTCGGCGTCGGGAGCGAGCAAAACAAGTTTAAAATATCTCCCTTTTTCCCTTTCTCTCCTTTTCCTCGCTCTGCCTCGGCACAGCTCAGTGATTTAGAGAGGCATATAGCGCCCTGTCCCCTCTCCCCTGCCCGCCTTTTCTGTGCTCCGCCTAATTATTATTCACTGCTGTTAACTATTTCCGCCAGGGCCATTCACTTTGGTCTGCCTAATTAGCATTCATCTCCTGTTTTTCCTAACCAGCTTCACTGCTGAAGTGAATGGGTTCAGGGGAGGGGAAAAAGTCAAAAATCAGGGGAATAGTAAATTTTTGGGAGACACAGACAGAAAGTAGCACTGAGGGTAACTCCAAGCAAATTTCAACACATCAAAAGATTTTTTGAATCGCTTCCCCCCCGCTCAATTTCTGTGCTGGGGAAACCCCGGGGCCCCGGGGCATGTTGGTGTATGGGGAGAGAAATAAGGCCCGTGTACACGGTGGGGTTTTTGAAGGTTTAGCAGCAGGGGGGGGGGGGAAAAAGGAACCCCTGTGATCCCGAGATGTTTACCCTTCCAATGCGTTGCATCGGGGAAACGAGCGCAGCCCGCATGACGTCACCTAGATGAAGGGGGGGGGAGAAAGGAATCCCCGGAAGCCAGTGCCCCGCCCATGTTTCAAAACTACAGTCTTAGGACGCAACCCCAAAGGGGGATGAAATCCAGTCGTGAGGCAACTCCCTTTTAAAACCCGTATCACCCACAAATTAAAAAGCGCCAAAAAGGCAGTATGATTTGAAAACCCTCATCTTACTTTAACTGGGGCATTGAAAAACCCTGTCCTAACGGGAGCATGAAACCCCAAAACCGCATGACCCCCCGATTTTAAAAAATGCCGGGAAAAAGGGGTCTTTCAAAAAACCCCTTTTAGTTGAAAATGGACACCCAACTATATCGGGCCTGTACCGCAGAATGACCATTAAAACCGTTGACCCCCAGTTTTTAAAAAATGCCGGAAAAAGGAGTCTTTTAACCCCCAAATTTTTGTTTCAAAAGGACATTGACCCATACCTGTCCCCGGGCCACAGCATGAGCCCCCAAAACCCGCCCTGACCCCCCATTTAAAAAGTGCTTGGGAAAAAGGGGTCTTTCAAACCCCCATTTTAGTTTTTACTGGACATTGACATACCTGTCCTGGGCCCCACAAAAGCCCCCAAAACCCCATGACCCCCACTTTTAAAAAAAGGGCCCGGGGGAAAGGGGACCTTTTAACCCCTTTTTTGGGTTTTATGGACATTGGGGGTATACCTGTCCGGGCCCAGCAAGAGCCCCAAACCTTTCATGACCCCCACTTTTTAAAAAATGCCCCGGAAAAAGGGGTCTTTTCAAAACCCCCATTTTTGTTCACTGGGCATTGCTATACCTTCCCCGGAACCCGCATGAGCCCCCCAAAACCCGCATGACCCCCAGGAAATTTTAAAAAATGCCCCAAAAAGGGGTCTTTCAACCACCTTTTTTGTTAACTGGACACTAAATAAACTGTCCTGTAAACCCCAAGGGTGACCCTTAAAAAACCCGTTGACCCACAGTTTAAAAAAGTGCCGGGGGGAAAAGGGGTCTTTCAACCACCCTTTTAGTTTAAAATGGACAATTTACTTTTTACCCGGCCGGGCCCCCAAACATGACCCCCAGGGCCGGGGGGGGGTTTTTAAGGGGGGGGGTGGGGGTAAAGCCCAGGGGTGGCCCGCATCTTTTTAAAACGAGGTTTTAAAAGCCTGTGGGGCCCCACAACGAAAACTGTGTGCTGAAGCAGAGTGCGGGGAAACGAAGTGTTTAGAACTCCCGCCTTCCCTTTTACACAGTCCCAATTTCCTGGGGTTGCGGGTTTCCCCCCCGTATGAGTGTTTGGGCCAATTGAGCTTTTCCCTTGGGAAAAACTGGTGGTTAAAAGTCCCCGTTACACCCAGGTGCCCTTTTTCTTGGGATTTTTTTCTCATTTTACCAACGTGCTGGGGGGGAAAAAGGTCTCTGTACTTTGTTTTTCCCTTTTGTTTCTCCATACTCCATGTTCTCTGAATAACCACA
>JAODAL010084014.1:0-11057 GCA_025379985.1 Phyllomedusa bahiana
GTAAACCAACAAAACTTGTTGCAGAAATAAAGCAAAATCTGCAGAGCAGGGAGGGCAGATGAGTCCCTTGTTCATAGGTGCAGTGCGCCCCATAACAGTAAGGTGACTGTGGCTGTGACATTGTGCATGCTATATAGCACTGTGGCTAATATCTGGTACTGTTGCCGCTTTGGTGAGACTGGCTGCTATGCAGTACTGTGGCTGCAAAGGTTAGAATGTACCTGCTGTGTTGGGAGCTGTGCTTAATATGGTGGGTGCTTTACTTACTATGGGGGAACTGTGGTATCTTTGGTGGAGCTGTGGTTACTATGGTGAGAATGTGCTTGCTAAAAGTAGGGCAATGTCTGCATAGGTAGGACTGTGGCCGCTATGGTAGCTCTGTTACTGCTATGACTGCTATGTTGTGGCTGTACCATCTATGGTGGAAATGTGACTGCTATGGTGGAATTTGACAGTGGCAACTATAGTGTTGATATACTTACTATAGTGAGGATGTACCTGCTATGGTGAGGATGTAACCGATTTGGTGGGAATGTACCTGCTATGGTGAGGATGTAACCACTGTGGTGGGGATGTACCCGTGTGAGATAGTGGACCAGCCTCATTGTGGTCACTAAGTAAAATCATATATAATTGTAAAATATTCTGTTGCATTCTGCTGTTTGGCCACAAGATGCCAGTGTTTCCAGTTTCTGTTGCATGCATATTAGGGAACTGTGATAACTGGCAGAGAGATCAGGAGAGGACAGGAGCTGAGCGAGGATCGACTCTCCTTTCTCTGAATCTGTTAGGCTCTGGACAGTGAGTTGCTCCAGAGAGAGAGGAGTCTGGCTGTCTACACTCTGCAGAGACTAAGAAGAATGGCTGCATTTGGGATATCGGCTCCATCAGCAGGAATCTTCACCTCAAGCAGCAACTGCCGGCCATCGAAAAGGTACCTTAGTCACATTGCGTGCACGCCAACGAACCCAAGACTATATGCAGGCCTGTAGTTAGGGCAGGTTTGGTACCAGGCCATAAAGGTTACCAAAGTACGCCCTCCTGATTCGGGCCTTTGAAGAGGGCTTGTTAAAGCACTGCTATTCACGCGACCGGTTCGCCTGCGAGATAATTTGTATTATATGTATATTTTGGGGGGAAGCGGGTAAAACTGGATAAGTTGTAAACTGCTGTGCTGCACCGTGAGCACGCCTTGAACAGCACCACACACAATTGATCCTGTCTTTGTACGGTATTAAAAGGTAGAGGGTGTTCGACCTTTCCGAACCCCATGAGTAGGTAAATTTATTGTGTATCCTGAGGATATACTCCAGGCGGAGCGCTGTGCAGCACAGGGGCCTGGGCACAAGTTTGTACACAAGTGTTAGAGGGATTTATTCATCATACTTTCCTAAAAAGTTCGGTAAATCAAACTGTGGTTGAACTGGTGTTGGAGTCGTTTCTTTGTCCGTGACTTCGCTGTATTCCAGGAAACCTACCTTGGTACTCGGCTTTACACCTGCTATGGTGGGGATGTACTCGCTATGGTGAGGATGTAATGGCTGTGGTGCGTATTTACCCGCTATGGTGGGGATGAAACCAGTGTGGTGGGGATGTAACCGCTATGGTGGAGATGTAACCACTGTGGTGGAGATGTAACCGCTATGGTGAGGATGTACCCGCTATGGTGGGGATGTATCTGCTGTGGTGGGGATGTAACCGCTATGGTGGGGATGTATCCGCTATGGTGGGGATGTATCCGCTGTGGTGAGGATGTAACGGCTGTGGTGCGTATGTACCCGCTATGGTGGGGATGTAACCAGTGTGGTGGGGATGTAACCGCTATGGTGGAGATGTACCTACTATGGTGGAGATGTATCCATGGTGGTGATGTACCGCTATGGTGGGGATGTAACCGCTATGGTGGAGATGTACCTGCTATGGTGGAGATGTAACAACTGTGGTGGAGATGTATCCGCTATGGTGGGGATGTATCCGCTATGGTGGCGATGTATCCTCTGTGGTGGCGATGTAACCGCTTTGGTGGGGATGTAACCGCTATGGTGGGGATGTAACCACTGTGGTGGGGATGTAACCACTGTCGTGGGGATATAACCGCTATGGTGAGGATGTACCCGCTATGGTGGGGATGTATCCGCTATGGTGGGGATGTATCCGCTGTGGTGGGGATGTATCCGCTATGGTGGGGATGTATCCGCTATGGTGGGGATGTAACATCCCTTACATGCCAGCCGCTCACACGCCGGTCACATCCCTTACATGCCAGCCGCTCACACGCCGGTCACATCCCGCACACGTACTGATATTTCTGATATTATTGGACTGTGGTTCTTTGATTGTTTAAATAGATTTTTTTTATTTTTTTTTGCTGTGGGAGCATCACCCTCTACCCTACACGGAGTACTGGTCACTTATGTAGATAATACATACAAACATCACACATCTACATACACAGATATATATTCATATACACACTACAGACACATATATATACAGCATAGTTGCCAACCCTCCCATTTTTGGCGGGTCACTCCCGCTAATGGGGGCCGTGTCCCGCCCCCCCCACTAGGGTGGCATAACCTCCCGCCTCTTTAGAGAACCTGGAGGTTATCTGTGTACAGAGGCATCGGGCAGCGTCTCTTGACGCTACCCTACAGCCTCTGTCATGTACCGCCGCCGGCATGTTCTCCTAGCTTCAGAGGAAGCTGCGAGAGCATTGCGGGGAAAGGGGGCGAGGCTTAATGGGACCCACGAAGCTCCGCCCCCTTTTCCCGAGTTTGAAGAACTAGGAAGCCAGCAGGACAGGTGAGTGCAGGGATGGCTGTGTGTGTGGGTAGGGGGTGGTTGATTGCCTGTGAGGAGAGGGGTGTGTGTGCAGTGGCTGAGTGCTTGTGAGGGAAGGAGTGTGAAGTAGTTTTATTATTTATTGTTACTAGCTATAGGGGCACTGCTGGCTCCTGGGGGCATCGGCCTGGCTCATGGGGGCATCTACCTGGATAACGGGGGCAACTGCCTGGCTCATGGGGGCATCTGCCTGGATAAAGCGGACATCTGCCTGGCTCATGGGGGCATCTACCTGGATAAAGGGGGCATCTGCCTGGCTCATGGGGGCATCTAACTGGATAAAGGGGGCATCTGCCTGGCATGGGGGCATCTACCTGGATAAAGGTGACACTGCCTGGATAATGGGGGCATCTACCTGGATAAAGGGGGCAACTGCCTGGCTCATGGGGGCATCTACCTGGATAAAGGGGGCATCTGCCTGGCTCATGGGGCATCTGCCTGGATAAAGGGGGCATCTGCCTGGAAGGGGCATCTGCCTGGCATGGGGCATCTACCTGGATAAAGGGGCATCTGCCTGGCTCAAGGGGGCATCTACCTGGATAAAGGGGGCATCTGCCTGGCTCATGGGGCATCTGCCTGGAAAAAGGGGCATCTGCCTGGCTCATGGGGGCATCTGCCTGGATAAAGGGGGCATCTGCCTGGCATGGGGGCATCTACCTGGCTCATGGGGGCATCTGCCTAGCTCATGGGGGCATCTACCTGGATAAAGGTGGCATCTGCCTGGCTCATGGGGGCATTTGCATGGCTCATGGGGACATCTACCAGGATAAAGGAGGCATCTGCCTGGCTCATGTGGCATCTACCTGGATAAAGGGGGCATCTGCCTAGCTATTGGGGGAACTACCTGGCTGTAAGGAGCATCTAAGTGGCTATTGGGAGCACTACCTGGCTATTGGGGACACTACCTGGCTATTGGAGGCACTGCCTGGCTATTGGGGGCACTGCCTGGCTATTGGGGGCACTACCTGGCTATTGGGGGCACTACCTGGATGTAAGGGGCACTACCTGGCTGTAAGGGGCACTACCTAGCTGTAAGGGGCACTATCTGGCTATTGGGGACAGATACCTGGCTAGAAGGGGGCATTAATCTGGCTACAGGAGACTACTACCTAGTTACAGGGTTCAAATAGGCCACCGAGATACCTACCTATGGGGGTACAGTTTGGCGGTATCATCACTGCTCTCCTGGATTGCGAATATTTGAACCACTTCCAATCAGTACCAGGAAGCTGAATTATTTACTTCTGTCTGGCGGGTGACACCAAACCCTAATTTAGCATTTCTTCCAGAGCAATTACAACTGTTTGCGTGGAGTACGTGGGTGTGGCTTTTTCAGTAAGGGGGAGCTGGCTTGCAAACGCGCACCTTCAAATTCTCCTGCCTTTTTTTGCTTTCCATATAGGTTGGATGTATAGATGTAAACGCTTTGGTGGGGTTGGTGGGGATGCTAACCGCTAGGGTGGGGATATGGTGGGGATGTAACCGCTATGGTGGGGATATGGTGGGGATGTAACCGCTATGGTGGGGATATGGTGGGGATGTAACCGCTATGGTGGGGATATGGTGGGGATGTAACCGCTATGGTGGGGATATGGTGGGGATGTAACCGCTATGGTGAGGATACACCCGCTATGGTGGCACTTTGGCTGAACAGATAGGACTGTGGCCGCTGTGGTGAGACTATATGTGCGATAAACAACAAGGATACCGGATATGGAACCAGAAATAACTTTCTGCAGCATAAATGCGGCTTTCATCTTGTCCGTGGAGGCCTCTGAGTTAATCCACTTTCATGGGGCCAAACTGTCAGCGCTGTAGACAGAGGCCGACACCTGAGACAATGTTAGTCTCTCTTTGAAGTTTGATTTTAGTAACTGTGAGTTTCCTCCTCCTCGGATGACAGTGGTGACAGCGCGGTGGCGTCAGCTTCCTGTGTTGACTTCTGTACTTTAAATAATAATGATCAAACAATATTATTTCCTGCAGTGAAGACCTTCCGGGCGCTGACAAGAAGATCCCCATGAAGAAAACCCGAAAAAACAGACAAAATATACTGGTTAAAAAAAGAACACAATGATGTGCACGGCACCAGCCAAGAAAGTAGGTCGGGGGCTTGAGGAAGGGTAACCCCCAGACAGCGTTAATGGGGTCACCTCGGGCACCCCCTAGTTAGTGAACATACGTAAAAGATTGGTGCCTCCGTCACTCCATTGATAGCATGAAATCTCCACCCAGGACTGTTTAAAAAAAACAACAACTTGTGTGCTTATTAGTATAAACCTTGCACCATTCCTGGTCCCATTCACCGGTCTGTACCCCAAAAATAAGCAGTGTGGGCTATTACGAGTATGTGATAACAATTGCCATTGGCTGCTATTTCTGCCCAGGCAGTAGCTGCCACCAGCTCTCCTGAGTACATGTTATGCACCCCATTCCGTTATTAGGACAATGTTCCTTCACTGGAGTTTGATAAGGATTGGACATGCTTCTCAGGACCCTCGCTCCAAACTATATGAACATTCATACCCAATCAGCCACAATACATGACCATCAACTCCCAGGCCATGGATCTAGCCACGCCCAAATACATGTGAAAAAAACTTTACAACCAGGCATGTGCCTCTAGCCACGCCCAAATACTTTTGTTAATCGCACTGGGCCATGCCTCTAGCCACGCCCAACCCTATGTCTTCACACTCCACTGATCACTTGTAGGCAGACCACAGCCGGAAAGACTAGTTGGCAGGGCAGGAAGCCGGTGACTCCCTGCTCCACCATGATTTTTAACTGTTTGCACGTTTCAAGGATCCAGGGCAACTACCTAGTGTGCCCAATGGATACGATGGCCCTAACAATATCCCCAGAAACAGATATGAAACTTGTACTAGAAAACATTCTTAAAATATCTAGACAAATAACTCTTTTTTTCTCTTTTATTTCTTGTGTATGTATACAGCTCCTTTGCAGACCAATGTGTCTCCAAGGCATCAGACTCACTCTGTAGTCTGATCTATCTACTGCTCAATGAGTCCACTGTAATATCAGGTGCAGGTGCCAGAGGTGTGACCCGCACTTGTCAGACCTTAAAGGGAAACCTGTCACATAGGTTGTGCACCCCTTGCTTGCCTGAGGGCAGCACAAAGCTAGTGTCAGGACTGACTGTTCCCAGCGCTGTTGCCCCGTTATTCTGTAAGTTGATGCTTGTAGTTAAACTGAATCTCTGAAGGTCTCTTCGAATGAATCTTCTGGATGAAAACGGAAGATTTGAGCATTAAAAATAAACGAAAACTACAGCATATTCAGAATAAGGGGCACAGCGCTGGAGGTAAACAGCAGGTCTGACAACCTAGCTCTGTTTTATCTGTCCACAGACAGGTCGGTACGGCCCAAAAAAAAACTATGTGACAGGAGTTCTCGTTTTAATTGTAATATCACTATCAATATGTGGGTATGTGGGAGTGTGAGGAAACAGCCTTGATACAGATCCGGCCCACTGCTTCCACTTGCCCTGGGTTCACTGATCAGGCCCATGTTCCTTTTCCTTAGCACTCGCCGGTTTGAACACTGTTATGTTTTCTCGCACTCAGTTATTCTACTATTTTTTTTTTTGCCTTTTCTATGTTTTTTTTTTAAATAATATCAGGGAAAATGGGAAAAAAAACAATGTTAAAATTTTTTTTTTTTTTTTTTTTTTTTGCATTTTCTTTAACAGCAAAGGTGACGCTGAAATCACTTTCATGTAATTTCTGTAAGGGGGTGTTTTTGCGCCGTGCAGTGTGGCGCACTGCAAACGCGTTCGTTAGCACTGTTGCTTGCAAGTGCGTACCTTCAACACACAATGGCCCAAGACAGATTTCTGCCTCGTATATCGCCTCGTAAATCTGAGCACAAAATCAATGTCGTCTGAACGGCAATGATGGTTTTACACAGCACTCAATGGGAGCTGTATTTGAGCAATATTTTAAACTTATTTGCAGCACGAACTTCGGCGCAAATACGCTCCGAAGTATGAACCGTAAAAACGCCATGTGAACGTTCCCTGTAGGTGATATAAAGTGCTAGGGTTTAGGGCTAAAAGTTGCGGTTTGGGCTGTTCAGGCATGTTCACACGGCGTATCTGCAGGGCGTACTTTGGTGCGTAATTGGGCCCAAAGTACGCATTGACAAAATAGTGTTGTCAAACATTTTTTTCACACGACCCTAATGGGGACATGTCAGCTTTAGGGTATGTTCACAAAATGTATTTGTGGGGCAGACTTACACCTTGTAAATACGGTGAAATGGTAGCACTCATCGAGTACTATGATAACCTGCCATATATCCCGGCTATGCACCGGCCCTGCCTCCCATCACTCTCGTATTCCCCGGCGCATAAGCACCCGAAAAAAGTGATATGTCACTTTTTAGGGTATAAAACCACGTGGGGAATAGGGCCCTTTAAAATTTTGGCGCCTCCTATAAAATTTTCAGAAAAAGACCTCCAAGGGTATTTTTACATTTTCTTTTCTTCTCTAATTTCCCATAGCCGGGGGCCGGGACAAGGGCCCATTTTGGTTGCCCAGGGGGAGAAAACAGCCGGGGGGCCCCCCCCCCCCCTCGCTCTCAAAAAAATACCCCCCCCCCCCACACACACAAATTTCCCTTTTGTCCCCCTGCGCCGGGGTTCCTTTTCACTAATTTTTGCCATTCCAAATAGCCCCCGCCCCATCTCCTCAGCAGTCACTGCACAATGAAAATAAACCCTGAAAATTTTTGCTTTTTCAAAATCGCTCCCCCCCGTTACAGTGTAATACCCCAAAATTAACATTTATTTAAAAAATTTCCACCGTTTACAGGGACAAAATACCAGAAATTGATTTTTACTAAAAACACTCCTAAAAAAACCAAATCCCCAAAAACTATTACTACTTAAGGCCCCAAATAATTCTGCCCAACCCTGCCCGGGAAAACCCAACCCCCACATGTGCTATCAGATGTACACAGGCTCCCCCGGCAAACCCCCACACCCCCTTTCAGGGGGACCCGATTGTGGTAGATACTAGTTGTATGTAGGCTTGCAGAAAAATAAAAGGGGTTACACTGCAGTTTTCAATTTTGTGACCCCACCCGGGGAAAAACTTTTTGATCAGCGTCGTTAAATTTCCCCCCTTTTTTCCCCCATCCGGTTTTAAAAACTTCAGGGGCCCAAATTCTCCCGGCCCAAAACTCCGGGCCCCGGGGGGATTTGGACACAAAATTAAACTTAGAATTTCCCCAAAATTTCCCCGGGAACTCCTTAATTTTAGGGGATATAATCCCCCTTTGGGCGCAGGGATTTAGTATGCCCCTCTCAGTCAGGCAAAGGGATATAGATATTGTCCCCCGACAGGGGGTATATAAAAATAGGGGCCTCAGGCAGGTATATTTTTTAGGGGCCCCGGCCAAAAATATAGCTTTGGGGTTAAAGGGAGGTGTATGGGGGGCTACAGGCAGGCGTAAAGGGGGCCCCAGGGGGCGTATGGGGCCACAGGCAAAAGGGGTTTGGGACCTCAGGGAGGGATGGGGGGCTTAGGAGGGTATGGGGGCCACAGGGAGGGGGGTATGGGGGGTCAGGCAGGCCCAAAAAGGGGGCCCCGGCCGGCGTATTTGGGCCAAAAGGCAAGGGATATAGGGGCCCCAGGCAGCCTACAGGGGCCAGGCGGCGTATGGGGCCAAGGGGGAAAGGGATATGGGGCCACAGGGGGCATATGGGGCCCAGGCGGCGTAAAGGGGGCCCAGGCAGGCGTATGGGGGCCCCAGGAGGCGTATGGGGGGTCAGGCAGGGTATGGGGGAAAACCCGGGAGGGCCCTATTGGGGGGGACCAAGGCATATAGGGGCAAAAGGCAGGCATAAAAGGGGCCCCAGGCCCGTTTCAGGGGCTTTAGGGGAGGCGTAAAGGGGGGCCCCAGGCAGGCATTTTAAAAGGGGCCCCCCCCAGGAAAGGGATTTATTGGGGGGCCCCAGGCAGGTATTATAGGGGCCCCCGGGAGGATATAGGGGGCCACAGGGAGAAAAATAGGGGGCCCCCAGGCAGAATTTAGGGGGCCACAGGCGGCATTTTTTAGGTGGCCGCAGGGAGGCATTATAGGGGGGCCCCCAGGCAGGGCTTTTGGGGGCCCGGAGGATATAGGGGGCCCCCAGGGAGGCATTATGGGGGGGGCAGGCAGGATATAGGGGGCCCCAGGCAGGCATCATAGGGGGCCGCAGGCAGGCAATTATAGGGGCCGCAGGGGGAAAAGGGGGCCCCCGGCAGGCATTATAGGGGCCCCAGGCGGGATATTTGGGGGCCACGGGGAAAAAGGGATTTTTAGGGGGGGCCCCAGGGGGCACTAGGGGGGCCCAGGCAGGCATTATAAAGGGGGCCCCAGGCGTGTATTGGGGGCCACGGCAGGCATTATGGGGGGCCGGGGGAAGGGCATTATGGGGGGCCCCAAGGGGTGATATAGGGGGCCACAGGCAGGGGGTATTTGGGGGCCCCCAGGCAGAATATAGGGGGGGCCCCAGGGGAGGCAAATTTTGGGGGCCGCAGGGAGGCTTTATAGGGGGCCGCAGGGAGGCTTTTTGGGGGGCCCCAGGGAGGATATAAGGGGGGGCCCCAGGCAGGCTTTTGGGGGCCCCCCAAACAGGGGTATATGGGGCCGGGGAGGGCCCGGCCCCTTTTGGGGGCCCCAGGCAGGCCTTAAAAAACAACAAAAATTTTAAAACTTACCCCAAATTCCCCGGGCGCGCCGTCCTTTCTGTTCCCCCCCTTTTGCCGCGCTCCTCCGGGGCTCCTCGGGGGCCCCGGCCCCTTTTACCGCTGGGCCCCCCCGGGGGAGAGGCACGTCGCGATAACATCACGTCATTTTTCGACCCCTTTCCCGGGTGAGGCCGGGCACGGGGGCCCCCGGCGGGTCCTCAGCGCTTTTGGGGACCCGGCGGCCCTGCTGTGCGGCCCCCTGCAGCTCACCGGGGAAAACCGCGATCCCTCCGGGGAGCGGGCCCGACACTGTCGCGGGCAGGGAGCGCTTGCTCTCTGCTCCGCAGAAGCGTCACAGGGGACCCCGGCGTTCAGGCCCCGGGCAACGGCCTGGACCCCGGGCGAGGGTCGGGCCCAAGGGCCCCCTTAGGGTAGACTGGGGTGGCGCCCTGGGGCGTGCCCCCTTTGGGCCCCACCCTCGCCCCCGGCCCTGCCTATAGCTGATGTATTAGAACCAGTAACAGGGGAAATACAGCAATCACGAGCCCCAGGAAGAAGGAAACCGTGAGGTCCTTTTCAGCAGTTTCAAAACGATGGAGAAGGCAAGGCGGGTAATAATTGCCCCTGTTCCCAGTGGAGCCCAGCACCCCTGACACCCGCTCCCACCCGCGCAGCTGCACAACTAGGTCCAGAGCTTCCGTGCAGAGATATACGGCCACCGCCCGGACCTTTATAGACTATGGGTGGTCATCAACTAGTTACATTTTTCCCTCAGCCAAATCCGCCTGTTGACGTGACACTCCTGCTGTAACTGTAGCTTTTACAATTTTTAAAAATGGGGGTTTACAGAGCCACAGGAAGCTGGGTGGGGTAACTGTAAAGCAGTCATTTTTTAAATCACCCAGCTTTTCCAGATAAAGATATAAATATAAAGAGCCTTAGGCTGCTTTCACACGGTGCGGTTTTGGTGCGTTTTTGATGCGGTTTTTTGAATGCGTTTTTTGTGCAACAATGTATAGCATTAATTGTTGTGCCTTTCCCGCACAAAAAACGCATCCCAAAAAACGCATCAAAAAAAGCAACCCAAAAAAAAAGCACCGTGTGAAAGCACCCTACTGCTTTCACCAGCACAGTTTTGGTGCATTTTAACTGTGCTCCGTTAAATGCCTTTATTACCACAGCTTCTTTCACTTCTTAAACGTTGGGAAAGGGAGGAATCAGTGTGTTTGTATCTACAAACGCACACAGTCAGTGATTACTTATGAAAACACTTTCTGAACAATTTAGGCAAACTGAAAGAAGCTCTGGGAATAAAGCAGTTTAAATTGGGCGCGGGTTAAAACCACCAAAACTGCCTGTGTGAAAGACATTTTTATGGAAACTGTTTATTTGTAAGACGGGCCCCCTTTTTCCCATGGGAACCAATCGGGCCCTAGCAGCCGAGCCCTTTGGGACCCTAAGCCAAAACAACCAATCGGCTAAATTTCATTTTCCCAGATCATGTAAGAAATTAAA
>JAODAL010084015.1:0-11056 GCA_025379985.1 Phyllomedusa bahiana
AAAACTTTTTTTTAAACCAAAAAAAGCCTTTGCTCGGTTTTTCTTCACAGTGCCCCCGGGGTCCATTTTTCTTTAACCTATCAGCGTCTATTTCCACCACCACGGGGGGGAAAGTTCGGAACCGGGGCTGCCTTTTAAGGGGCTACGGAAATAAAAGCCCTGAAGTTGCTTATAGTGTTGTGCCTCTAAACTAAAAGGCAACACTTTAAAGGTGAAACCCAATTTAACCTTTAAATTTTTTTCCTGTAACAGTATAACACGTTGTGCGCCCCCTCTCTTTTTTTCCTTTTCGCATACCTATGGGATTTCCCCAGTACGGGGGAGTGCTGTTTTTCCCCATTCT
Source organism: Phyllomedusa bahiana (assembly GCA_025379985.1). Taxonomy (NCBI): domain Eukaryota; kingdom Metazoa; phylum Chordata; class Amphibia; order Anura; family Hylidae; genus Phyllomedusa; species Phyllomedusa bahiana. The sequence goes on from JAODAL010084015.1 coordinate 344, forward strand.
CCTCTATGGCATTTTCCCAGTACAAGGAGCCTGTGTTCCCATTCGTTTTTGGGAGTTCCCATACGGGGACGCTGTGTTCTCCATTTGTTCTATGGGAGATCCCGGAAGGGAGGCTGTTTTCTCCATTCTTTTAGGGGAGTTCCCAACAGGGAACGCTGTTTCTCCATTCGTTCTATGGGACCCCGAAGGAGGGCGCTGTGTTCTCCATTCTGTTCTAGGGGAGTTCCCATACGGGAGTTGTGTTCTCTCCATTCGTTCTATGGGGTTTCCCATTACAGAGCACGCTGTTTCTCCTTTCGTTCATGGGTTTTTTCCCCAGACAGGGCAGCGCTGTGTTTCCTTTGTTCTATGGGATTCCCATACGGGGCACTTGTTCTCTCCATTTTGTTCTATGGATTTCCCCAGTACAGGGGGCGCTGTGTTCTCCATCTGTTCTATGGGATTTCCCCAGTACGGGGAGCGCTTGTTCTCTCCATTCTGTTCTATGGGATTTCCCCCAGAAAGGGGGGTGCTGTGCCCTCCATTTTTTCTATGTAATTTCCAGTACAGGGAGGCGAAATATGACCTGTGTCATTTTATGCAGGTCTGTTCCAGACCCCAGCGCTTCTCCCACTGTTATAGGCACAACCCTTAAATAGTGGAAAGTTCTGCAACTTTCAGTTTCCATTCTCAAGACTTCTGTTTGCTGTCAGTAACTGGAAACAATCTTCATTACTCCAAGGCTGAAACCGGGTACAAGTCAAGCTTCCACGTGAGGATTTTTTAAAGTTGCACCCATTTATGAGCGGGCACAGCGGGGGCTGACATACTGGGCGGTTTAGTGTTTGTTACAATGTGTCAGCTCAGGTCAATTTTAGGACACAAATGATTTTCTGGACCGGAAACAGTTGTAGCGAAGCCTCAGCTGTGAGAAAACATATTGGGCATTTACAGTATTCCGGTCTCCAAAAATGTTTCCATTCACAGACAGCAAGCTGCGAAACTGCCGGGCGAAGTGCTACAGAAAGTTGTAGATGTGGGAACAGCTTCTTAAAGGGGAACTCTACAGATATCAGCAGAATTCTATGGGCACCAGAACTTACATGATACATAGTACTATCTGGATAACTTATCTTCATTGCTTTATACAATGGTCTGTCAGGACAAATCTCTGGTGCTCTTCATGTGCTACAGTCCCAAAATAATGACGCTGACACTTGGGGGGAAGGATAATGATGCTGACACGGGGGGGAAATAGGACCTGACACTTGGGGGCAGGATAATGACACGCATTTGGGGGGGCAATAATGAGCGACACTGGGGGCGGGAAATGACAGCCCTTTTTGGGGGCAGGACAGACGTGACACTTGGGGGGGCAGGATCATGACGCTGACACTTGGGGGGCAGGATCAGGGGACGCTACATTGGGGGGCAGGATAATGACATTTGGGGGGCAGGAAATGACACTGAATTGGGGGGCGGATCATGACACTGACACTCGGGGCGGATAATGACACGGACACCGGGGGACAGATAATGACGCTGCACTTTGGGGGCAGGATAATACACGAACTTGGGGGAAGGGAAACGACCAAACCTTGGGGGGCAGGAAGAACACTGACACTTGGGGGCAGGAAAATTAACACGCATTTGGGGGGGGCGGGGATAATGACGTACATTTGGGGGGGGGCGGAAATGAAGTTGACACTTGGGGGGCGGAAATGAAGTTGACATTTGGGCAGGATAGTGACGCTACATTGGGGGGCGGGATAATGACGCTGAATTGGGGGGGGCGGATCATGAGCTAAACAGGGGGGGCGGGATCATGACGCTGACATTTGGGGGGCAGGTATGACGCGAATTTGGGGGGGAGGATAATGATGCTGAACTTGGGGGGCGGGATAATGACGCTGACACGGGGGGACGGGAAATTGACCGGGCACTTGGGGGGCAGGAAAATGACACTGCACTTGGGGGGCGGGGGACATACACTGACACTCGGGGACGGATAATGACCTGACACTTGGGGCGGGGTAAAAACACTGACATTTGGGGGGGCAGGAAAAATGACACGACACTTGGGGGCAGGATAATGACACTACATTTTGGGGGCGATAATGACCTGATACTTGGGGGACGGTAACGACACAAACACTTGGGGCAGGATATGAACACTGCCTTGGGTGCAGATAAACACTGACACTTGGGGGGCAGGATAATGACGCTGACACTGGGGAGGCAGTAATGACGCTGAATTTGGGGGGCAATAATGACGGACATTGGGGCAGGAAAATGCGCGGCATTGGGGGCAGGATAATGACACTGACATTGGGGGGCAGGAAAATGACACGACACTTGGGGGCGGGATAAAACACTGAACTGGGGGGGCAGGATAATGACACGACACTTGGGGGGGGGCAGGATAATGACATGACACTTGGGGGCGGGATAATACACTGAATTTGGGGGGGCAGGAAAATAACGACTTTTGGGGGGGCGGTTAATGACACTGACCTTGGGGCAGGATAATGACCGACAGGGGGGGCAGGAAATGAAGTTGACCCCTGTGGTCACCCCTAACCCCCCACCCCGGGTCATAAAATCCTCCGATTATATTGATTTTCTTTAAAATTTCCTCTCCACCTCAATTAGGACAGCTGTAATAACATAAATGGCCGGCTCCTCAGGGGGGGATTTCACAGCTGGAACCTCTCCATGAAGAAATTGAACAGTGCCCGAATTTCATTCCCTAAAATTTTTATTTTGCTTCGTAGAATAACTAATTAATTTTTTTTAGTTTTTGCATTTTTCAATTATCGGTCAAACTTACTTTAGTTTTTTTTAGCAGCTACTTCTCTCCTCATCGGGTCCACTCCCTCCCCTGGTGTATTTACTTCCACCGACCATGCAGCCCGATGACACCTCTCACCTCCCCTTGACCCTCTAGTTAAAGGGGGCCGCCCGGATTAAAAAAAAATAGGTGTTCCCTTTCCCCAAAACTGCGCCACCCCGGTCTGCAGGTTGTGCCGGGTACTAGCGGCGTATTAACCCCTTTTCCGAGATTTTTTTGACACCTTTTTTCCCCCCTCTCCCCTTCCCAAAGAGTCTAACGTTCTTTTTTTCTCTCTACAAAGTTTTTATGGGGGCTTGCTTTTTGAGGAAAAAACCCCTTTTAAGGGAGTATCTACAATACAATATGATTTACTGGGGGCAAAAAAAAACTATTTTATGGGTTTAGTGTGAAAAAAAATTTGTCCCTTTTTTTAGATTTTTCTTTTTCATAGATTCACTGTCAGTATAAATGATGTTTTTTGTTATCTTATTCCGCGGGTTTTTACCTTTCCCGGTGATATCAAATATTTTAGTTTCTTTAATTTGAATATAAAAAAAAAAAAAATAAATTTTTTAAATTTTCATTTTTTTGCCAGTAACTTTTCTTTTTTCCCCCTAAGGGTGAAAAAGGGGCCTTTTTTGCGGGCTAAATGTTTTTTTCAGCACCTTTTGGGGAAACATGCGACAATTTTTTCTTTTTTTTGCGGGCGGTACCATTAGGGCGATCCCAAACTTTTTTTCATGACTTTTTTTTGCAAAATTTTTTTAAGTTCTATTTTTTCTGTCTACGGATCGATCAAGACTCATCTTTTGCGGGCAAGTGATGTTTACGGCAGCTTTTTGGTTAACACGCGACAGTTTTTGTATATTCGGGTGGGGTACTTCTGTGATACAAAATTTTTTGTTATTTTCTTATTTTTTTTAAAAAAAAAACTTTTTTTAAAGTCTAGTATGCAAAGTAAACAAAAAAAAACAAAATTTTTTTCCCTTGGGTATCTTGTTTTTTTTATTCTTGTTTTCAGTTATAGGATAAAAAATGCTATTTTTAATACATTTAATTTTGTGGGATCACGGGGACACCAATTATGTTTTTTTTTAAATTTTTTGTAAAATGGGAAAAAGTAAGGTTTTTTTAAAAATTTTAAAAATATTTTTATGTTTTATATTTTAAAACTTTTTTAATAATATTTTTAATTATACTTGTAGTCCTCCTAGATCTTCACCATGAGGGGGCAACCTCTTGTTCGCGTTGTGCTATAACATTATTCAGGATGTATTCAATATGTCTCTTCAATTTTACCTTCCCAAAACTGGCCCCAAAAGTCTTTTATTTGGCTGCCCCTACCACAACAAAAGGGTAGCACTACCCATTTTGTTTTTCAAAACCTTTTTGATCCCCTTTTAGAAAAAACCTGAAAGAAAAATATCTCATGGGTAAAACAAAAAAAATCCCCGAAGAAAATAAAAACCCAACCTAGAACAAAAAATTTTTTTCTAAAAAACATTTAAACAATAAGCCCAAAAACATCAGATATAAAAACCTTTTTCAATTCCTCTAAGTCATTCATGGGGGTTGCAGCTTCTAGACGTATTAGAACCCAACCACAGTTTGTTGGCAGGTGTCTCCGATAATTTATTTTTTGCTTTCAATGACAACCCATAAAATTTGGTTTCAATGATCTTAGGGAGGGAGTCAAGGGAAAAAAAAAAAACTGCAAAAAATATCAAACTGTCCCTCCACTTACCCTGCCTAATAGCGGGGTAACCGCCCTGACAAGGGCGGCTCCGCTACAGGTAAATTCCCCTAACTGCTCCCCCTACTTCTATCGGTACATACACACTCCTATAACCAGATAAAATGGGCCCCAAAGCATTTCCCCCCTCAAAAGAGAGGTTCATCAGGGACAGTTGAAGAGTTTAAAAAATTGGGTTTTTTTGGGTGGATAAAAGATAAATAGGGGAAATACCCCCAGGGTTTTCCATTTCTAGGGGGGCCTTTTTTGGGGTCATCTTTGGGGATGTTCACACAGCAATTGCGGGGACAGGCCCGCAATTTTTCCCGGGGGATCGGGGGCCGCGCCGATTGCCGTACTCCCTTGCGGGGGGTGTGGGTGGGGGGGGGGGGCACCCGCCGGCCCCATGACGTCCCCTTGCGGCGCTGAGCGCCATAATAAATGCAGTCAAATTTTTTCCCCGCACCTACAAAACATCTTTGTTACGGGGAAGGATCCCCCAATCTATAGTTCTCAAAGAGAACTGTGGATTACCGAATCATTGGGCACATTTAGCCGTATTAGAGGCAGTATGCCCTGAAATACATGGGAAATGCGCCCCAAAATTAGCCCGGGGAACATAGCCTTACACCTGTATGGTTACGTATTACCCTTTTTTTTAAGCTGGGGTTTTTTTCCCCCTTTTACCTTTTTTTCCACCCTAAACCAATATTGTAGTTTCACTAACCCCTGAACAACCTCTTTTTAGGGAAAAACGCTCAGGGGCTTTTTTTTTGGGTATGGAGGTCCCACTGCGTTTTTCTCACCTCAAAAGAAGGTTCATCGGGGGCAGATGAAGAGTACAAATTGGTTATGGATGGTATAAAATTTAAATGGTAAATACCACCGCTTATGCCAAAGAGGAATACGTATACCGTTCAGGTGAAGAGACCCAAAAAAAAACTCCTAATAATGGGGAGACCTGGGTGATATTTACCCCATTTATCTTTATACCATCCACAACCAAAATTTGTATCTTCATCTGTCCCTTTATAACCTTTCTTTTGAGGTTGGAAAAAGCGTTGCACTTTTTTTTTAATTAGGGGTGTGTATGTCCGAAGAAGTAGGGGTATCTGTTTGTAGAATTTACCTGTATTGAACGCCCTTTTTGGGGCTTACTCCACTATTAGGGGTAACTGAGGTATAGTTTAGATTTTTATTTTTTTTGGGCCCCGTAATTTTTCCCCACCCCAGATTTTACAGGTTTTCTTTAAAAACTGAAAATATCAACACCTGTAACAATTCAACATCGTTGCCTCTAAACCCACATTTTTTTCTTGAAAATTTTCAGAACCCCCTGAATGACATTTTTAAAGAAGAATTGTGTAAAGGTTTTTATATCTAGATGTTTTTTGGGGGTTTGTTTCTTTCATGTTATTATTTTAAAAATCTTTTTTTAGGGTTGAGCATTTTGTTCTGCAGGATTTCCTTAGATCCCCCAGTTACAGACCGGGTTTAGAATCTTTGCGACCCCGGGCCTAGTAGCAGGTCCCGGGTGAATTAAAAAACCATTTCCTACTTAGGAGGCATAAGCAAGCCGGGTTCCTCCATACTGATCATGACTAAAGTTACTCTATTAAAGAAGGGGTTAAAGTGAATAGGGAAGCTGCATTACCACCCATGACCTGTGGACGGGGGTGGCATGTTTTCAAAGCCAAAGGGTTTTTCCCAAAATTTTACAACTCCCCCTTTTTTCCTTAGAATACCAAAATAAAATCCCGAAAAACACATTGTTAAATTATATAAATTATTTGCATTTTGTTTAAAGGGAAAGAGATTTGATCCCCCTTGGAAAAAAAAAGACTTAAACTTGGTGGAAAACCTTGTTTGGGAAGCACAGCAGTCAGGGGGATTTTTTGTAGTTGATGATGGGTTTCGCACACATCAGGGGGAATTTTTTTGGGCCACCCTCTTTTTCAGTTTTCTCAAAAACTTAAGATTTTTTGGTGTACTTGGGAACTCGGGGCTTCAAATCCCCCATAAATTTTTTAGGGTTAAGGTCTGGAGACGGCTAGGGCCCTCCATGACCTTAATGTGCTTTTTTTTTGAGCCACTCCTTTGTTGCCTTTGGGTGTATTTTTTTATCATTCTTGCTGGAAGACCCCGCCAGACCTATTTTTAATGTCTGGGGGGGAAGGGGGTTGTCACTCAGGGTTTTACAGTCATGCCTCCCTCCATTCTCCATTGTCCGGTGAAGTACCTGTGCTCTAACAAGAAACAAATCCCAAAAAATTGGGAATCTCGCAAGAGAACAAAGAGTGACTTTTTTAAACATTATTTACATTTTTCCCCTAGCAAAATTAACCTATCATTTTTTTATCTATTAAACACTAAAAGTAACTTTTATTAATCTAACTCTTAACCTCTATACACATATTTTTAAAAAACCCGTCTCTATCCTCCATTTTAAACCCCCTTTTCTTTTGAAAGAGGGAAAATCCCTTTCTATCACAATCTGGTGGAACCCCACCCATTAAAGGGAAACCTTATATCTTAGCAAAGTACTAGCTTCAGTAAGGACCCCCAAACCCAAATACTTGGGATCGTCCCTAATCCAAAACACAAACAAATAAGGCCCCTTGTGACACCGTCTGCAGCAGGGGACACTTTTAACAGAGGTAGAGTTTACAATTTTAAAAAGGAATATCTGCCTCGCCGCCCATGTTTCGCCAGCTAACCGGGTTTTTTACCCAAGACTTAGGGGTTCCCGATCCAGGGTCGGGTACTCACCTTCCCTTTTAAATCATGTTAGGTAAAAAACCCCCCTTTTTGGTGCTAAACCAAATTTACAAAACAAAACCACATAAAGCCCCACCCCCCCCTTCCGCGCGTGCACACTCATAACTTTTCCTGCTGAAGCTGCCCTTTGGCTCTCAGGAGCCAACAACCTTCAGAAAAATTTTCACCACCCCAAATAACGGGCCTTGCCCCCCCTTCTTCCCCCTTTACTGCCCGTGCCAATGCATTGCACCAAAAACACTTCACCCCCGAGGGTGAAGGGGCTTCCACTCACTTCTCTAAATTTTTGCAAAGCGTCCCTCCCCAGAAGGGAACTAAGCAGATTTGGGGTATACTTTTACACAGCACACGGCCATCTTTGCCCCAATTTTCCCAAAAAGCCCCTTTCCCCTTCTTTATCAAATTGCTTTATTAAATTGGGAATAAAAACTCCACTTACAATAGACCACTGCCCATTTTATCTTCCCTTTAAACCCTTTTCTCCTTTTAATGTAATATGCATTTTCCCATTCCCAAATAGAGTTTGCCCCCCCATTAAATAATGTTCCATTCCCAATTATTTGTCTCAAGACAAAAAAAAAAAAAAAAACGTTTTAATTCGTTGTTAGGTCCCTTTGATGATAGAGTTTAATAAATGAAGCTTAAAAATTTTGAAGACCCTTGGCCCCAAACCCCTTTTTGAAAGGGGAGTTCCCCGTATTTTTCTGAGGTGATTCCTAAAAAACCCTAGTGTCCCCTTATTTGAAAGGGAAGAAATCCCTTTGGGATGAATTTTTTACAAAGTCATTTTGAGGGGGATGGCAAAAAAAACTTGGGTTTTCAGTCTCCCGGTGGTAGGGTCAATCCCTTCCCGGGAACTGTTTAACTGGTTCCATTCTATGGGGAAAATAAAAAATTTTGTTATTCCCATTATAAAAAGAAGATTTGAGGGTAAGCAATTCATTTTAAATTTTAAAACCAGAGGGGTGGGGTTTTTTGGGGGTATGTGTACCTGCCCCCCGATCAAAGTGGGGAAAAAAAATACAGGGTTTCGTCGTCGGATCCGAACATCGGTTAAATATTTTTAAAAATTGAGGGGCACTCCCCCAGCAAACAAAATTTTGGAAGTCATAATGGCGAAAAAGAGGTGCTAAAATTTTGGGGTATATGTGGGGAAAAAGCTAGGGGAAAAAAAAGGGCGATTTGGATGTAGTTTTTTTGCAAAAGAGGCAAGATGGGTTTAAACCCAATACATTGAAACCTAAAAGGGCCAAATGAAGGGTTTCATTTTTTGGGATTTAATTTTTTCTTTAGAATTTTCCCCAAAAAATAATTTTTTGAAGAAACATTTATATTTGTGATTAAGTAGGTCCCAAATGGAAAAGTAGCACAGTTGAAAATATGACTTTGGAAGCATCAGAGGGTTTCAAATAAGTTTTTTTTTTTTTCCCCCCCTTCCAACCCTTTCCCCGCGCCCCTTCTCCCTCCCCTTTCCCTCCCCCTTTTGCCTCTCGTTTTTTCCCCATTGTTTCCCGGGGGCCCAATTTATGACAGTTTTTCCCTTTACGTGAGGCCACGGGGTTTTTACTTAACAATTAGGGTGCATGTATAGTCTTTTGCAAGGGGGCTATTTATTTTAAATTTCTCATGTTGTAAAGATTTGTTTTTCCCGCTTTCGGCGCTGGGGCTATGCCCAGGGGGGATGCAGCTGGAAAGCGGGGGCATTTGAGGATTTTTTTGGGAATTTTTTACATGCTCCCATTGTGATAAGGTGGATTGAATGGCTAACTGTGAGCCGTAAGAAAAAGATCTTCAATGGGGAACTTGTGAGGTTTAACTTTTGGGGGGGGGGGAGAAACTAGCCATTTTTAAACCTACAGTAATTTTTAAAATAGTTATGAATATTACATGTGAAGAGAAGTAGTTTATGAAAATAGTCCCCTTTTGGGCAAACAATTGGGAGGGAAAAATGTATTTTTAAAGGGGTCCCGCGCTTCCCCCATTGGAATGAATATGCCCCTATTTCCCTTTCATAGGAGAAAACTTTTTTTGGGAAGTTAAAAAATTTTACCGTGGTCCCATTGTACAGTGGAGTTTATATTTCCCCAAAGAATATGCCCTTTTAGGGAAATTTAAGAGGGAAAGGGGGTTTTGGAAAATTTACAAAAAATGGCCCGTTTTGCCCGTGTAAAGTGGGTACCCAGTCTGCTTTGTTCATTCTAGGTGAGGGGACCAGTTCAAAAAATATGAAGGGAAATGAGATGGGGAAACCCATAAAAGTCCCGGGGGTGGGTTTTTTGTTGGTGCAGTGCTTGGCACGGGGAGGTACGGTAAAATTTGGGGGGCAAGCCCCCGTTATGGAGATGGGGGAAATTTGACTGAAGGTTGTTGGCCCCATTAGAGTTGGTGGCAGCTTCAGCAGGGGCAGTTATATGTGCCCAAAGGAAGGGGGGGGTGGGCTTTAAGTGGGGTTCTTGAAGGCAATTGGTAGCACCTGAATGGGGTGTTTACCCAACTGATATTTAAAAGGGGAAATGAAGGGTCAGGCCCAAGTGATCGGACCTTAAAACCCTTTATAAAACCCCTTTAAAAGTTTGAGAACTGATAGAGTTTTAAGTTTTTCCTATGGCAAAATAGTAAAAAATACTTTGCAGAAAAACACCCCCAAAAAAATAATGTTTTTCCCCCCCGTGCTTGGGGGTGTTGGGGGCGGGTTTTTCTTTGGGTCAAAAGGCAAATTTCTCTTCCTCCAAATACTGCAGTTGAGTTAATTTTCCCCCAAAAAATCTCAATTTTTGGCTCATCTGACTAAAGCAACCTTCCCCAAACACTCACGAATCCCCCAGGGTTCAATTGGGAAACTTCAGACGGGGCCCGGGCCCGCGCCTTCTTTTAGCAGAGGGGCCTTGTGGGGACTGCAGGATTTTAAACCATTACGGTGTAATGGGTTAAAAATGGGTTTTTCCCGGTTGACTGTAGTCCCCCGCCCGGCCCTTTAGGGCATTAACAAGTTCCCCCGTTTTAGTTTTAGGCTGGAAAAACCCCCCCTTCCTCAGGGGCAAGGTTTCCCTACGAGTTGACAATTTTTTATGGTGCCCCAGATCGATGTGATTTTACAGCATTTGTATTTCTTCCTTTTTTTTTAAATATTGCACCAACAGTCTCTCCTTCTTACCCCGCGTTTAAATTATTTGGTTTTTTTAGCCCATTTTTTTTTCCCCCGGCCTTTTTTTGCAGGTTTTAAAGATCTTTCCCGACATCCTTAGAAAACTTTTGGCTTTCCCCCTGTTTTTAGAGGTTTTAAAAAAAAATTCCCCCCCGACTATTGAGTCCCGTTTGGGCAGGGGGTTTTTTTTTAAAAAGGGGTGACCCATGTAAGCGGTTTTCTTTAATGCAGGTTTAAAGATTTGGG
>JAODAL010084016.1:0-11056 GCA_025379985.1 Phyllomedusa bahiana
TAAAAGGCTCGGGTTTCCCTCACTTTTCCCTTTCCCCCTTGTTCACAAAAACTGGTACATTGCATGTCATCTGGGCCTCCCCCCCAAAATGTCTGATATTGATGTGGCAAAATGCTGGAATTCCACCCTCCACTCTCCGAAATTGTGCAGCAGTGTAATCCTTTAAAGCAGTAGAAATGTGGCATGACTGACTACAGGGTGCGACCTCAACTGTTGCCCATGGAGGGGGAGGTTTTTTGAAGGTTTTTTTGCACCACCTTAATTTTTAAAGATGCCACCAAATGGTCATCGGAGATGGCATTGTCACATGCCCATTGGGGCCCTTTTTTACTGGAACAATTTTTAGGCACTCTGCAGCAGCAGGCCCAGCAGGAGGGGGGAAAAAGAGGGGGAGCAGATTGGAACAGAGCCTTCACCCAAGGTTTTTAAAACCCCTTACGTTTCCCAATTTTATCTTCTTCTTTAGGTGGGGTTCAAGGCCCAGGACTGGGAGGAGGGCCGCCCCAAAGAGTAGGGCATATGGGCTAGCCAGGCTCTGGTGACGGCAGGATGAGGAGGTGGAGGGGGTGATGGGGGCGGGGGTGGCAGACCGGTCCCCGGGTTTCTCTTCATGTAAGAGGTTGGCAAAGTTTTCAGGGGAGGAAGAGGGGGAAGATCCTTTGTGGCCCCTCCTTTACAAGGCTTGGAGATCCTTGCAACTCTTACATATGAGTTTTGGGTTGCTCTTACCTGAAACGGATCCAGCATAAAGGGCAATAAAAATGAACAGGGTTACTGGGGGCCCCCCCCTACTTGACCACTTTTACAAAATCAAAAGTGAGCAATTTCCTCCCCCCACACAAATTGCAGAAATGCAGGGAAATTTGGAAAAGTTTCTCTTACCATCGAGACATCTGGGCATTCTTTTTACATTCAATGTCACGGTGGAAAAAGTCAGCATGTGCCACATAAATGGGGAATAGCTGCAGCAGCAGGAGTGTGACAGAAGCCTACTGGGGACATTTTGCAATCCAGTTTACCACCTCACCAATGCCTGCAAGGGGGAAAACAGCATTTGACACACGAACTCCTTAAGACCTAGTCCCTGACTACCTGCGACTCAACACAAAGTTTTTGGACTTAATCTAACCCATTCGACTTTGGATTAAAAACGGATAATGGCCGAGTTGTTCGACACACCAAAGAAGATTTTTTCCCGCCAGCAGCCAGCTTTTTGACAAAAAAAAATGACAAACTATCCTCTTTTTTCGACAATTGGGGTGTTGACATTTATCAAAATGAATCAAGCTGGATCTATACATTTGTTTTTCCCCGGTTGCCGATATCACTTACTAGTAAACTGTAACTAGTGATAAGCGATCAGTAAAAAAATTGTGATCTAGGCGATTGCTGATTTTGAAAAATATCGTGCCAATTTCCGTTCCCGACCAATAAATCGTCATGTACATTAGTTCCAATTAGATTATATCTCCATCATTATAATAATCCATTATCAATAATACCGTTAAAATATCTAATCATCATCGATTCCCATTAAAGTCAATGGGACGAGGTGGGGCAAGGCTAATTTTAGACCCAAATAGTGAGAGAGAAGCTGGAATAACCATCCACAACTGTAAACTGGATACATGGTAAATCTTTATCAAAAGACATATTACACTCTAAAGTCACAGAAAAAAATTTATTCAGGCTAAAATGAGATCATTCTTTCCATGTGGCTAACCGGAAAAGATGAGGACAGTGATAAGCCTTTGCAGGTACATTGAAGCAGCTGCTACGAGCCCCCATGACACATGAGAAGACATCGGTATTGAGGAGTGGTGGGGTAATGGCACGAGGTAGCATGGCAGGAATCCCCTAATCACTTTTTGCATGAGGACCAAGAACATGTCATATTTGTGGTGGTACAATAACATCCCAATGGGAACACGGAGGTTCAGCTGCAGGGCCTAGTTTATAGAGGATGCAGTGGTACCAGGGCTGCCATCAGTCATTTATAACCGTTTCAAGCCACCATGCAGCTAAATCTAATGGGGCGCCCACCGATTATTACTTCCCATATTATTTAACATATCAACTGGCCCCCTTTTAGATTAGCCACTGACCGAGTACTGCCCTACTGGCACCCTAGCATCCCTTTACAGTAGCTCCTGCCATTCTTGCTCTGCTGCTGCTAGCTTCCCCAAAACCAGTAAAAATGCCGCTTATGGCACTCAGAATAAAATTAGCAATAACAAAATCAGTACTTTCAAACAAATTTTTGTGAATAGGAAATTGACATAGCGGTCTTTAAACCGCAGCAAACCCCAAAACACACAATGCCCTCATGGCCTTCAGAATAAGATTTGCAAGAAGAAATAAGCATTTGAACCAATATTTTAGTGAATAGGACATTGACTATCGCTGTCCTTTTCCGCAGCATAACCACAGGACCTCAGAATAAAAATTTGCACTAAGAAATTGACTATTTAAAGCAAGATTTTTTCAATGCTGCTGCTGCTATGTCTACTTGCCCTTCTACTGCTGTCACGTTGCTGACGTTGTTCCACTGTGACATTAGAATGTGAGGAAGAAACAATAGATGTCTCCAGTTTGTCAATGAGCCCTGTCTCAAATTCCTGCATTCTACTGTCAAATTTCGTGGTTGGGAAGAATTACTGATTTGGATTTGGAACGGATGGATCAAGAGGTTGGCCACACCCAGTAACGCTGTTCAATTTGATTGCCCTTGAGCATGTGAAATTTGAAAATGAGTATGTGAAATAAGCTTTTTTCCAATATTAACTTTACGTGTGCCTGTCTTTTACAGTGACCTGACCCCAAAACCCAGCACAGAGGCCCGATTGGAACCCCAGAATAAGATTTGGTGTACTGGTGGCGCCGCGTCCACGGTCCTCGGGCGCCCCCGGTGTCCCCGCTCACCGGGCGCCCAGCAGGGACACGTTTCGCCGCTGGCCGTGCAACAGGCCGCGGGTGCACCCGCCCCATCCACCTACCAGACCCTGCTCCTGTCCTCTCTCTCCCCTGCCGACCGAATGCAATGCGTGCCCCCCCTAGCGCGCGTCAAGCTTGTATCTTGTAAAAATGGTAAATGGGCCAGCGCGTCGGTAATTGGTTAATTGCCGGGCGCTGACCCTATATATTTATGGATCCGATGTACTTCCTGCTGGATCTTTGTTGCCTCCGTGCCCTTGGATTTGCAAGGGGCCTATAATCTCATCAGAATGCGGGAGGGGGACGAATGGAAAATGGCTTTCAATACACGAAAGGCATTTTAATACTTGTGATGCCCTTTGGACTTTGCAACGCCCCGGCCTTTTTTTTAAAGAATTCGTCAATGACCCCCTTTTCGGGGATCTATTGTACCCCCTTTCATAGTGTATCTACACATCCTGACATTTTCCCCCCAGACCTCCAGACCAGGGATACAGGTGGCCAGTTTTCTGAGACTCTCACAACAACCGTCTGTACCCAAACTGGAGAAATGTTTATTCCAAACAGACCCCGTTTCCCTTTTTCCCTTGGATATATATTTCCTGAAAAAGGGCTGCAATGGACCAGCTAAACTCTCTGCGGTTTTCTCAAGGCCCCGCCCCTGGGGGGCCTCGGGCGTACAGCACTTCCGGGGGGTTAGCCAATTATTATCGAAAATTTTCTTTTCCTCACTTTTTCCACCGGGTGGCTCCTTTGTGGCCCTCACCAGGAAGAACAAAAACCCAAATGGGCCCCGGGGGGCAAAAAAGGGTTCGCTAACTAAAGACTGTCTTCCCTCCGCCTGTCCTTGGTCGGCCAATCCTGAAAGCCTTTCTCCTTGGGGTGGATGCCTCTTTCATAGGGGCAGGGGGGGGCCCCCATACAGAAAAACCCCCAAAGGCAAGACTCTCAACAGGGGGTTTTTCTCCAGGACCTTTTTTTCCCCCCGGCCGGGAGGGGAATTATGCCTTTGGGGCGGGAGCCTTGGCCACAAGTTAGCCGTGAGGGAAAGGCGACATCTGCTGGGGGGGGGGCTCGTCACCCAAATTTACATCTATACGATAACAAGAAAACTCCTGTTCTTCAATGGGCCCCGTCTAAACCCCTCGCCAAGCCAGGTGGCCCTCTTTTTTCTCACCTTTGACTTTCGCATTCACTTTTCGGCCTGCTGGGAAAAAAAGTCAAAGGGTGAGCCCTCTCTTGGGCCCCTGATGTTTTTGGGAAGAAACCTGTGTTAAGCACTTATTTCTCCCAACGGTTGGTTTTACGTGGCCCCGTAAATATCCAAAACTTCCGCGGGCAAGACTTACGTGCCCCAACACCAGAAAAGGATTCGGAGGGGGGGCATAGCCCTTTTGGCGGGTCCCCGGGGAGACAGAAGCCCCATGCTCTGATCTCTGGGCACTACGGGGGCCAACCTGGCACAAACGTAAAGGACTTCACCCCCCTCTCCGGGTTCACGGTGCTCAAAAAAGGTCCACCCACAGCCCGCAGGTCCCCTTAACGCCCGCTCCCTTTTCCAGAAACTTTTTGGACATACATACCAGGTTTCATCACGACCTACCTATTCTTTGGGAAAGTCGCCCATCGGGTGGCAGGGGACCGGGGACAGGTGGCGCCGCTGGCCGTGCTACGGCACGGCCACCTCCCCCCACCACTTACCTACTAAAACCCCCTGCCCTTCTCTCTCCCCCTGCGGGTGGGAAAAGCCCATGCGGCCCCTACATGCACGCGCTCTTCATGTAATTTAAAAAGGGCCACGTGTTGGAAATTTGATTAATTGCCGGCCTGACCTTATATAGTTTTGGATCCACTCACTTCCCGCTGGATCTTTGTTCCTCCGTGCCCTAAAAAGCGTTACATTGTTCTTGTCTTTCCCGGTTCCGCCCCTTTGCCTACGTTTTCCGACTCTGAACCTTGCCCCCCTCCCCTGATCTTGCCGTATGTCCCCACTACGTCTACCCTCACGATTCTGTAACCAGCTACACCTTGGCTGCCCCCGCAAGAAATCACGTCAGGGTAGCACCTGGTAACTCCCCCGCAGCAATCCACCCCGCTTTGCGGGGGGGGTCGGGTGAAAACGGACCTACTTAATTCCGCTCCCTGGCGTGGCAATTGCCATCCCCCCCTTACTGTGCTGCGATCCGTGGGGCGCAATAACATACTACTTTGTTCTTTTATGCATGGTGGGATTTTTAGCCCCACTTGTTTTTTCCACTGCCGCTGCCATGACTTTGTCGGGCGCTTTCCCCCCCGCTTCATTTTTTTTTGGTCATTTTTTTGCCCCCGTAATGCCAGGGAATTTTTCAAGGAAGCTTTTCAAAGGGGGCGGCAGCAGTGCATGTCAAAAAAACACTCTCAAAAAAAACAATTTTTTTGGCACGTTTTGTTACGGGCTTTTAACCGCATAAGCGGGACCCCACCTGCTAAACACTACATAGCCAAATATCACAATGCCGCCAATAACTTTTCAATTTTTCATAAGCTTTAAGCAATTCTTTTTTAAATAGACATCATAAATGAGGTCAATAAAAAAATGATATTTACGAAAAATTTTAAAAAGAAAAACCTGTAATCCAGCCCTTTAAAGGATCATCCAGTTCCCGCAAGACCCGACTTCACGTGCATCCGTGCATTCGGGGGGCTGGATTCTGTGCGTAAAATGCGGCTACAGCGACTGTGACTTCTCATGCCTGTGACGCACGTTTTCGGGGGAAGGCACCCCCCCCTTTGTCAAGCGACAGCAGGTTCCAGTAAGTGCTTTTTTATACAACTATAAAACTAAATTTTTACATAAAAAACATTAAAAATCAACCGAAATTGTAAGAACTACAAAAACAACATGAATACACATTTTTTAGTTTATAGAACCTTAATTTGAAAACAGGTTTAGGAAAGTAAAGAGTTATTTATATTTTACATAATTTTAAAAATTCGTTCATATTTCTGTCTAAAGTATAAGCCTCCTAACCATTCCCACAAATATGAAACACAGCATAAAAAACGTCAGAATATTTTATTTTTATAGGAAAACACCCCAAAAAGGGCAGTCCTCTTTGAGGCCCCTAGGAGATAATGTACTAACCTCTACCAGAAAATTTTTTCTCTTTGAAATAGACGTAATGTTATTGTTTTTTTGATTGTTCCATCTATTTTTTTCCAAATGCACCATTTTTAAATCTGACATTTGGGGGCGACATGAAATGATGGGGCCTTTTCGCCCGTTTTTTTTTGCCGTATACTCCCCTTTTCGCAGCTCGAATCCCTTTGTCACGGGGGGATTCAGTGTTAGGCCAGTGTTCGCCACTTTCAGTTTGCACCCCGCTAAGGGGGGGCAGTGGGGGGGGGGGTGTGGGCGGGGGGTACCCTTCCGGGCGGGCCCCAGCGCGCTCGAAAACCCCGGGGCTTACGAGGGGCGAGTGGGCAAAGCGAGGCGCATGCAGCGCTGGGCACCCCCAAAAGCAACCATTTTTTTTTTTTTTTTTTTTGGCCCTAAATTTTCCGGGAAAGGGGGCGAAGTAAAAGCGGGATCGGAAACATGCGAGAACAGATAGAAGATCCGACAGAAATCTGGGCGCTCCCTCCGTGCAGCAGGAGTATGATTCCGAAAAATCCCTTTATAAAGGCGGAAAACAGTGTCAAAAAGAGCAGAACGTAAAAAAAAACAAAATTTAAAAAAAAAAAAAAACACTTTCCAAAACTCTAGAACGGCGCATTTCAAAAATTATGATTTTGTAAATTGCCGGAAATACAGTAATTCAAATTCTAAACCCTATTCCATTGGTCGGCAAAAACCCGGCCAAATCAAAAAAGGGAGCGGCAGTAAAACCATTAAAACCAGGGGTAAGGATTGACCAATCAAATAAGCAAACAGGGGCCCCTTCTAACCTAGAAGGAGTTTTAAACCAAATTTAAATGGGACGACAAAGACCCATTAATCCTATGGAGAAAGTTTGGCCCAATCAGAAAGGAGCGACAGTGGCCCATTCTAACCTTGAAGGAGTATTAACCAATCAAAAATAGAGCGCAAAGTCCCTTTATATCCAATGGGAATTTGGACCAATCAAATCAAAGGCGGGACAGTTTCAAAATACAGTAAAAAGACAGAAAAGAGCGGATTGGCTAGCTAGCGGTGCTTGGATACCCCCACCAATAAGCGCGAGCTACTTTTCTCCCATTATAGTCTAGGAGAAGGGGGCGCTCTGAAACCCGGGTTTCCAGCGCCGTGCGCATGAAGTTTTAATAAAAAAATCATTTTTTTTAAGTGTAAAACATATCAAAAAAGCAAACCCTTCTTTACAAATAAATCTTTAAAAACCCCCGAAAAACCCCGCTTTTTTCCCGCCAGACCGGCCAAATGGGGAAAATTGCAATAGAAGAATCGCCGGAAATACAGAAATTAAAATTGTTTAAGCTATTCTCTTTGGGTCGGCATAAACCACCAAATCAGAATAGTAGCGACAATGTCCCTTAAAAACCTTTTAGGAGAATTGACCAATCAGAATGGGACGACAATGTCCCATTATACCTATGGGAAAAAAATTGACCAATAAAATTTTCAGAGGGGGGACATTTTCAAAATAAGAAAAAAAATGCAGAAACACTGATTGGTTGAACGGCGGGGGGCTCGTCCACTTACCCAAATCAGAGCGCGAGCAAAATTTTCTCATAGAGTTCTATGGGAAAAGAAATTTGAGCATGCTCTGTGATTGGCAAATTAAAAAAGAGGCGCCGTTTTTTGGGACCAATGGGAGAGCGAGGACCTCCTGGGGGTTTTCTAAGCAATCTAAAAAAAAATACATGGCCGAAATCAAATTATAACCTAAGAAATTTTCCGAGTGTATATAAAAGAAAAATAATATGGGTGTAAAAAAAAAAAATATTAAATCAATAAAATCATGTTTAATTTTTTTATTTTTTGTTGCAAAACCCCTACTATTGATCCTTTGCTAACGAAAAAAAAAAAAACATGATTTTTTGATTTAATAAATTTTTTTTTCGTTACCCCCATATAAATTTTCATTTATATACACCAGGACCACTTCTGTATCTTATAATTTTTATTTCGGCCCTGTACAGTTTTTATTTCAGATTGCATTAAAAACCCATAGGAAACTCGCTCGCTCTCCCTTTGGGCCAAATAACGGCGCCTCTTTTAATAGCCAACACAAGCGCCCCCCCCCCCTCAAAATTCTTTCCCCATAGAACTCTATGAAAAGTACCGGCCCCTGATTGGGTAACTGGACGACCCCCCAGCTCAGCCAATCAGCTCGTTTTCCCCATTTTTTTCTGTATTTGAACTGTCCCCGCCCCTTTATTTTGATTGGTCCAAACTTCCCATAGACTAATTGGGTCTTTGTCCTCCTATTCTGATTGGGCAATAATTTTCCATATTTTGAATGGGGCCTGTCGCTCCTATTCTGTTGGGTTTAGCTACCGACCCCCCCTAACTCAGCCAATCACCCTCTTTTTTTTCCCCCGCATTTTTTAAAAGTATTTTGAACTGCCCCCGTGGGTTCTGATTGGTCTAAACTTCTCCAAGGGTAAAAGAGTCTCTGTCCTCCTATTCGATTGGCTGAGCTAGCCCAAATTTTCCGGGACTTAAAACCAAACACTCTTTTTCCCCCTTTTTAAATGTTTTTGAACTTCCCCCGTGGGTTCTGAGGTCTCAAAAAAATTCTCCATAGGGTAAATATCCTGTCGCTCCTATTCTGATTGGCTGACTAGCCAATCCCCGGTAGCTTAACCAAACACCTTTTCAGTAATTTTTACTGTTTTTTGAAATATCCCCCCCGTGGTTTTGATTTTTCAAAATTCCCCCCATAGGGTTTTAATGGTTCACTGTCCTCCTATTCTGATTGGCCGGTTTATGCGACCAACAAATAGCTTTTAAATTTTTAAATTACTTATTTCCCCCGGGAATTTCCAAAAATCCCTAATTCTTGAATTAGGGTATTGGAAAGTGATTTTGTTTTTATGTATTTTTTATTTTTTTGGTTTACTCTTTCCGAGAAGTTGAAAGCCTTTATAAAGGCGATTTTTGACATTCCCCCCGCCCCCGACATGTGGAAATTTCTCGCTGTTTTTAGCCTGTCTCGCTCGGAAATGTTTTTTTGGCGCATCCCCGCACAGCGCCTAACCCGCCTGCGCCCATGTCCCGCACTGTGCCCCACACACACCCGGCAGACGCAGGGAAAATGTTCCCCCCCATGTACGCTTTTTCCCCTCCGTATGATGCGGAGGGGGAATTGAGCTTCACTTGGGAAAAACTGGGGTTTAAACGCTCCTGTTCCACCCAGTGCCCCCCTTTTTCTTGGCATTCTTTTTCCCCCATTTTTACTCAACTGCTGGAGGGAAAGGGCTCTGTATTTTTTCTCTGCCGTGCCCAAACTCCATTTCCCTTGAATAACCTACATCTGGTCAAGTTTTTCCTGTAAAACCCCCTTTACAATTCGAGGAATTTTTTTTTTACCAGCTATTTTGTACATGCAAGTTTTTTTGTATTTAAATTTTAGAAAACAAATTTTTAAAAAAAAGGATGGGAATCCCCCATGTCTTTGTTTCTCTTTTTTTAATTGTATTTAAAAGGGGTTTTCTCAAAACAGGGGTTGATAGCTATGTAAAGATCTGCAAAAACAAGTCATTTTGCAAAATTGGGGCCCTTAAACAGTGTCCACCATTCCTGTTTCTGACAGCACCATCAAACCCCAGCCACTCTTGACAATTTGAAAAAAAATGTTGTTAGAAAACAACATTTTTTAGAATAGGGCCTGTAGTAAAAAGCTGCAGTCCCCAGCAAAATGGCCCCCCCAAAAAATTTAAAGCAGGGCCCTTGAGGCCCCTTTGGGGCAATTTTGAAGAACAAATGGGCTGTTAGAAACAAATTTTTTTTTTTTAAAGGGGCCTGTAGTATTGCTGCCTTTCAAAGCAAAACCCTGAACCAAAAAAATTTTAAAAAATTACTTTTAGCCACTGTTAAAAAAATTTTGAGGGAGAAAAGCCAAATTAAAAAGCCACATTTCTGTTTTCCCAAAAGGCAACCCGATTATTGCTGTATCTCACAGCTACCCCAAGACCCCCAAAAAATTATAAAAAATGACTTCTTCCGCCAATATTAAAAATTGTGAGGGAGAAAAAGTCACTTAAAAGCCACATTTTCCCGTTTTCCCAAAAGGGCCAAATTTTAAAGCCGTATCCCCACAGCAACATGAAACCCCAAAAAACCCTTGAAAAATGCGAAAACCCCTTCCCTTTAAAAAAAAGTGAGTAAAGGGAATACCCGGGGTTGTCATGAAACCTTTGGGGTTTTTTTTTACGTCCCCCCCCACAGCAAAAACCCCCAAAATGAACTTTTTTGGGGAAAAAAGAAAAAAAATTTCAGTAAGAAAATGATCATTTTAAAAAAAAATTTTCCCCAAAAGGACCATTTCTGTTTGAAAAGGAAAAGTGAAATAGACTGGGGAACTAAAACGGGGACCTCGGCAAAAATTTGGGGGGAAACATCATCAAGATCCATCCTGTTCATCATGATGGGTAGTCAAACGAAAACCCCATTATCTGTTGGGAAAAAGGGGGATGGGGTTTTTAAGTAATCACTTTTCCGCCCTTTTTTGGGAAAGGCCGCTCAGATATGACGCTTGGGTGCTGGGGGAGGGCACACCTCTATGGTGTTTACCCAGCCAGCTCGGGCCAAATTTTTCCATTTTGGATACCCAGAAGTCTATTTGGGGCCCGGAACCCCTTTCAAAAAAATCGTGTTTTAGGGCGCAGATATTTTGTGCCCATGATCTTAAAAACTGAAACTCTGGGGTTTTTTGGATGTGTGCCCGCATTGCATGCATTGGTGAGGTGGTAAAAAAAGATTGCCAGAGGTCAAACCCCTTAGGCCCTTTTGCCCCTTGCCTGCCCGCTGCCCCCCTTACGCCTACTTTTTCACCTTTTTTCTGCTTTAAGTCGCTGATGTTGTTCCCCAAAACCGTGAAAAATTGGGGAACGGAACAAAACACAACAAAAATGTCCCCCAGTTGATCCAAAACAGCAAGGCCCCTTTCCCTTTCCTGCATTTTTAAATCTATATTTTTGG
>JAODAL010084017.1:0-11056 GCA_025379985.1 Phyllomedusa bahiana
CAAGTGATCGGGGGCGGGGCTGTTACCCGGATTTGGGCAGCAAGCTAAGGGGAGAGCTCTGGCCCCCAAGAGGGTGAGGGAAGCCTATGCCCTTTGGGGGAACCTGAGGTGCTTTGGTGGGACTGGACGCTAGGTCCAGGCCACATATAGAAAGGGACTACATGTGGGGTAAATTAGTGGCCGGACGCCTGAGGTTTTCCGTTTATGATTTATGTTTTTTTTTCAATGCCTGAATAAAGCTGGTTGAGGCCAGTTTAACCCAGAAGCCTGTGTCGGAGTGCCATCCATTCAACCCAAGCGGCGATCCGTGAGCAGAAGTACCCCCAGGACGGCCCAAGATGGCGTCCAACGCTAAGCGAGTGCTTACACTATACAATAGTGGTAAGTGGCGTTTGATGATTTTAATTCCTTTCTCCTATAGTTCTTTGCCCCATGTGCTGGTGGCCATTTTAGAAAAAAAAGAAGATTCGTCGCCATGAATTGCCACAAAATTCGGCTTCATTTAGAATAAAATTTTTCCTGAAATTCGTAACGAATTCCACTTTGTCAGAATCGATTCGCTCATCCCTAGATATATATATATATATATATATATATATATATATATATATACATTCTACTACTGATCCCAACTTACCTTCCAGATGACACATATGGTGGAGGTCCCCGGCCCCAGAGAAAAGACTAAAGAAACTGGTGAAAAGCCCCCGGTAGTCAGAGTTTCTAATGTGTCAGTGACTGCTCTGTACCTCATTCCTCATCTCTTCTTCTAGGAATTTCTATAAAAACATCTGGGGGTTTGATCTTCAGAGAGAAAGCAGATTCCCCGACACTGAAACGTCTTCTGTTCTGAGTCTTCTTTTTCATGTGCTCGATGCTTATTAGAAAAACCAAAGTGAAGCCCTGACCAGACGCTTTTAGAGCAACTGAAATCAGTATTTTAAAAACTTTAAGATCCAAAACAGTCAGAAAAGAAAGAGTTAATAACACACAAACCTCCTCGTGCTGGAAAGAAGCCTTATGGTATGGCCGATCTGTGCTTCCTGGTCCTGTGATGATGTTAAATGGGGGAGGAGTCATGTGACTGCTGTGTGCTGCCAGGACCTGTGATAATGTCACATGGGGAGGAGGAGTCCTGTGTTAGGATCAGGTTATATGCAGCAGAGCTGTGTGTAACATGCCTGTAGCTGAGCCGTGTGTGTGTGTAACGTGCCTGTAGCTGAGCCGTGTGTGTGTAACGTGCCTGTAGCTGAGCCGTGTGTGTGTAACGTGCGTGTAGCTGAGCCGTGTGTGTGTAACGTGCCTGTAGCTGAGCTGTGTGTGTGTAACGTGCCTGTAGCTGAGCCGTGTGTGTGTAACGTGCCTGTAGCTGAGCCGTGTGTGTGTAACGTGCGTGTAGCTGAGCCGTGTGTGTTAAGTGCCTGTACTAAGCTGTTTGTGTGTAACGTGCATGTACTTTAGCGTGTGTGTGTAACGTGCATGTAGCAACTGTTTGTGTAACGTTTTAATGTAGCGAGCCGTGTGTGTATAATGTGCCTGTAGCTTTGCCGTGTGTGTGTAACTGCCTGTAGCTGAGCCTTATGGTGTAATGTGCCTGTAGCTGAGCCGTGTGTTTGTAACGTGCCTGTAGCTGATCGGTGTGTTAACCTGCCTGTAGCTGAACCATGTTGTAACGTGCCTGTAGCTGAGCCGGTGTGTGTAACGTGTCTTAGCTGAGCCTGGTGTGTAACTGCCTATATCTGAGCCGTGTGTGTGTAATGTGCCTGTAGCTGAGCCGTGTGTGTGTAACGTGCCTGTAGCTGAGCTGTGTGTGTGTAACGTGCATGTAGCTGAGCCGTGTGTGTGTAACGTGCGTGTAGCTGAGCCGTGTGTGTGTAATGTGCCTGTAGCTGAGCTGTGTGTGTGTAACGTGCCTGTAGCTGAGCCATGTGTGTGTAACCTGCCTGTAGCTGAACCATGTGTGTAACGTGCCTGTAGCTGAGCCGTGTGTGTGTAACGTGCATATAGCTGAGCCGTGTGTGTGTAATGTGCCTGTAGCTGAGCCGTGTGTGTGTGTCTGTGTAGCTGAGCTGTGTGTGTAACGTGCATGTAGCTGAGCCGTGTGTGTGTAACGTGTGTGTAGCTAAGCTGTGTGTGTGTAATGTGCCTGTAGCTGAGCTGTGTGTAACGTGCCTGTAGCTGAGCCGTGTGTGTGTAACGTGCCTGTAGCTGACCGTTGTGTTAATGTGCCGTAGCCCAGCTGTGTGTAACGTGCCTGTAGCTGACCGTGTGTGTAATGTGCCTGTAGTAGCCGTGTGTGTGTAACGTGCCTGTAGCCCGAGCCGTGTGTGTACTGTGCCTGTAGCTGAGGTGTGTGTAACGTGCCTGTAGCTGAGCCGTGTGGTTGTAACGTGCGTGTAGCTGAGCCGCGTGTGTGTAACGTGCATGTTTCTGAGCCGTGTGTGTGTAATGTGCCTGTAGCTGAGCCGTGTGTGTGTAACGTGCCTGTAGCTGAGCCTTGTGTGTAATGTGCCTGTAGCTGAGCCGTGTGTGTGTAACGTGCGTGTAGCTGAGCCGGGTGTTTTTAATGGGGCCTGTAGCTGAGCCGTGTGTGTAACGTGCCTGTGGCTGGGCCGTGTGTGTGTAACGTGCCTGTAGCTGAGCCGCGTGTGGTAACGTGCCTGTAGCTGAGGCCATGGGGTGTGTAAGTGGCTGTAGCTGAGCCATGTGTTTTGTAACTTGCCTGTAGCTGAGCCGGTTTTTGTGTAATGTGCCTGTAGCTGAGCCGCGTGTGTGCAACGTGCCTGTAGCTAGCTGTTGTGGTGTAACGGCCTGTAGCTGACCTTTTGTGTTGTGTAATGTCCCCGTAGCTGACCGCGTGTGTGCAACGGCCTGTAGCTGAGCTGTGTTGTGTGTAAACGTGCCTGTAGCTGAGCCGTGTGTGTGTAACGTCCTGTAGCTGAGCCGTGTGTGGTAACCTGCCTTAGCTGACCGTGTGTGTAACGTGCGTGTAGCTGAGGGCCCGGGGTGTGTGTAACGTGCCTTAGCTGACCCATGTGTGTAACTGCATGTAGCGACCTGTGGGGTAACAATGCGCGTAGTTGGGGCCGTTGTGTGTGTAGCTGAGCCGTGTGGTGAAACGTGCCTGTAAGCTGAGCCCGTTGTGTGTAATGAACCGAGCTGAGCCGTGTGTGTGTAACTTGCGCGTAGTTGAGCCGTGTGTGTGTAACGTGCCTGTAGCTGAGCCGTGTGTGTAATGTGTGTGGAGCTGAGCCGTGTGTGTGTAACGTTCCTGTAGCGAGTCCGTGTGTGTGTAACTGCCTGTAGCTGAGCCGTGTGTGTGTGTGTAACGTGCCTGTAGCTGAGCCGTGTGTGTGTAACGTGCCTGTAGCTAGCCGTGTGTGTGTGTAACGTGCCCCGAACTGAGCCGTGTGTGTGTAACGGCCTGTAGCTTTAGCCGGGTGTGTGTAACGTGTGTAGCTGAGCCGTGTGTGTGTATCGTGCCTGTAGCTGAGACGTGTGTGTGTAACGTGCCTGTAGCTGAGCCGCGTGTGTGTGTAATGTGCCCGTAGCTGAGCCGTGTGTGTGTAAACTGTCCTGTACTGAGCCCTGTGGTTTTGTAACGTGTGTGTACTGAGCCGTGTGTGTGTAACGTGCCTGAAACTAAGACGTGTTGTGTGTAAAATGCCTGTACTGAGGGTGGGGTTACTGAGCCGTGTGTGTAACGGCCCGTACTGAGGGCCCTGTGTGTGTAACGTGCCTGTAGCTGAGCCATGTGTGTGTAACGTGCCTGTAGCCGAACCGTGTGTGTAATGTGCCTGTAGCTGAGCCTGTGTGGGGTAACGTGCGCGGGAGTTGAGCCGTGTGTGTGTAACGTGCCTGTAACTGAGCCGTGGGTGTGTAACGTGCCTGTAGCTGAGCCGTGTGTGTGTAACGTGCCTGTAGCTGAGCCGTGTGGTGTAACGTGCCTGTAGCTGAGCCGTGTGTGTGTAACGTGCGCGTTAGTTAGCCGTGTTTTGTGTAACGTGCCTGTAGCTGAGCCGTGTGTGTGTAACGTGCCTGTAGCTTAGCCGTGTGTGAGAATTGTGCATGTAGCTGAGCATTGTGTGTAAACATGCGCTAGTTGAGCCGTGTGTTTTGTACTGAGCCGTGTGTGTGTAACGTTTCCTGTACTGAGCCGTGTGTGTTAATGTCCTGTAGCTTTAGCCGTGTGGTTTGTAACGTGCCTGTAGCTGAGCCGTGTGTGTGTAACGTGCCTGTAGCTGAGCCGTGTGTGTGTAACGTGCCTGTAGCCGAGTCGTGTGTGTAATGTGCCTGTAGCGAGCCGTGTGTGTTAATGTGCCTGTAGCTGAGGCCGTGTGTGTGTAACGTGGCCGTAGCTGAGCCGTGTGTGTAATGTGCCTGTAGCTGAGCCGTGGGGGTAATGTGCCTGTACGGAGCCGTGGTGTTAACTTTCCTGTAGCCGAGTCGTGTGTGGTAACGGCCTGTAGCTTGAGCCGTTGTGTAAATGTGCCTGTAGCTGTGCCGTGTGTGGTGTAACGTGCCTGTACGAGCCGTGTGTGTGTAATGTGCCTGTAGCTGAGCCGTGTGTGTAACGTGCCTGTAGCTGGACCGTGTGTGTAATGTGCCTGTAGCTGAGCCGTGTGTGTGTAACGTGCCTGTAGCTGAGCCGTGGGTGTAACTGCCGTAGCTGATCCGTGTGTGTTGAATGTTTCCTGTAAACTGTTCCGTGTGTGTGTAACGTGCCTGTAGCTGAGCCGCGTTTTGTGTAACGTGCCTGTAGCTGAGCCGTGTGTGTTAAAAGTGCCTGTAGCTGAGCCGTGTGTGTGTAACGTGCCTGTAGCTGAGCCGTGTGTGTAACGTGCCTGTAGCTGATCCGTGTGTGTAATGTGCCTGTACGAAACCGTGTGGGTGTAACGTGCCTGTACTGAGCCGTGTGTGTAATGTGCCTGTAGCTGAGCCGTGTGTGTAACGTGCCTGTAGCTGAGCCGTGTGTGTAATGTGCCTGTAGCTGAGCCGTGTGTGTAACGTGCCTGCAGGGCCCCCATCAGGAATATCAGGGCCCCCTTACAGCCCAAGGGTCAGGGCCCCCCCTTCCCTCCCCCAAAAAAACCAGGGAAAATCTCGTTTATGTGGTTTTTGTGGAAACCTACTATGTGATATTGATGACACATTGGGCGACATGTTTGGGTGTTTTTGCGATATAAAGGCCAATTTTGTGCGCATTGTAATAGTGTACAATGCGCGTGAATCTATGAACCCAGTCCACTGCGGGTCATAAATCAATGACATTTCTGCTCAGGGAAACCACTTTGAAAGTGCTCTACCTGTTCCAGTAGTAATGCACCTGGATTTGCCGTACTGAAGCTTTAAATATATAGCATCCTACGGTTTTAGTGCGCCCCTCACCTGACTACAGTGTAGAAGTGAATGGAGTGTTCCTCTTACCTGCTCCTGAGAGATGGATGGCAGGGACGACCTCCGGGACATCTTGCCACTAGCGTAGTTAACGTTCGTCCAGGGACATCAACAGAGCTCCAGTGCCACCGACTGCACCTGGTACCAGCGCAGGAAGAAACGGTCGTCTTCCTCTGTTTGTCCTTTCAGCCCAGACGGCCATGATGACTTCTCTCGCCCACGACTCGTCTCTGCAGAAATTACCACACACATCTTAGAATCCTCACTTTTTTAGCAGCTAATTATAGGTATATACAGCCCTTCAGTTAGGTAACTCAATAGCTCTCCTCAGTTAGGTAGACATGTATAGGCCCCCTCATTAAGGCAGGTATATAGATAGCCCCCCAGGCAGGTAGGTATATAGATGGGCACCAAGGCAGGTATATAGATGGGTCCCCAGGCAGGTATATAGATGTGCCGCAGGTATATAGATGGGCCCCAGGCAGGTATATAGAGGGCCCCAGGCAGGTATATAGAGGGCCCCAGGCAGGTATATAGAGGGCCCCAGGCAGGTATATATAGGCCCCCAGGCAGGTATATAAAGGGCTCCAGGCAGGTATATAGAGGCCCCCAGGCAGTAATATAAAGGCCCCCAGGCAGGTATATATAGAGGCCCCCAGGCAGTAATATAAAGGCCCCCAGGCAGGTATATATAGAGGCCCCCAGGCAGGTATATAAAGGCCCCCAGGCAGGTATATATAGAGGCCCCCAGGCAGGTATATATAGAGGCCCCCAGGCAGGTTTCATGACAATACTTACCTTTAATCCTTCCCGGCCGAGCCTCCTTCTCGACACTGCTGGCGTGACGTCATCACGCCGCCAGCGCGGGGACGCAGCTCCGCAGGCACCTCGACCTCACAGCCTATCAGATGTTGCGCTGTGCAGCCGAGGAGAGGCAGCGGCGCGGTGAAGATGCTTCTCCGCGCTACTGCCTTGTTCATATGTTAACGGGCGCACGGCGGGCAGGCCCGGAGGAGTACGGGGCCCCGAGGAGCGCTGGCGGGCAGATAAAATGAAACAGAGGGGCCCGCTGGCGGCTCCGGCGGGCCTCCTTGTTTAGCAATTTGGCCCGGGTCCCGTACGGCAGTAGCCCCTGTACTGCCCTATTGACGGCCCTGCGTGCCTGTAGCTGAGCCGTGTGTGTGTAACGTGCCTGTAGCTGAGCCGTGTGTGTGTAACGTGTGTGTAGCTGAGCCGTGTGTGTGTAACGTGCGTGTAGCTGAGCCGTGTGTGTGTAACGTGCCTGTAGCTGAGCCGCGTGTGTGTAACGTGCCTGTAGCTGAGCCGTGTGTGTGTAACGTGCCTGTAGCTGAGCCGTGTGTAACGTGCCTGTAGCTGAGCCGTGTGTGTGTAACGTGCCTGTAGCTGAGCCGTGTGTAACGTGCCTGTAGCTGAGCCGTGTGTGTGTAACGTGCCTGTAGCTGAGCCGTGTGTGTGTAACGTGCCTGTAGCTGAGCCGTGTGTGTGTAACGTGCCTGTAGCTGAGCCGCGTGTGTGTAACGTGCCTGTAGCTGAGCCGTGTGTGTGTAACGTGCCTGTAGCTGAGCCGTGTGTGTGTAACGTGCCTGTAGCTGAGCCGTGTGTGTGTAACGTGCCTGTAGCTGAGCCGTGTGTGTGTAACGTGCCTGTAGCTGAGCCGTGTGTGTGTAGCTGAGCCGTGTGTGTGTAACGTGCCTGTAGCTGAGCCGTGTGTGTGTAGCTGAGCCGTGTGTGTGTAACGTGCCTGTAGCTGAGCCGTGTGTGTGTAACGTGCCTGTAGCTGAGCCGTGTGTGTGTAACGTGCCTGTAGCTGAGCCGTGTGTGTGTAACGTGCCTGTAGCTGAGCCGTGTGTGTGTAACGTGCCTGTAGCTGAACCGTGTGTGTGTAACGTGCCTGTAGCTGAGCCGTGTGTGTGTAACGTGCCTGTAGCTGAACTGTTTGTGTGTAACGTGCCTGTAGCTGAGCCGTGTGTGTGTAACGTGCCTGTAGCTGAGCCGCGTGTGTGTAACGTGCCTGTAGCTGAGCCGCGCGTGTGTAACGTGCCTGTAGCTGAGCCGTGTGTGTGGGTGTCTCTTTTGAACATAGCTGAACTGTGGGTGTGAAATGGATTCCATGTTATAAACCAAATCCCCTTGAATGGACAATCCGCACTGTAGTTCACTCTGTTCTCTGTGACTTTCACCACCAGCTTCTTGGAGGGGTCATCACAAGGGTTGTCCCTCCCTCTGTAGGGGATTTGTTGTGGGAAGAGGGTGAAAATCCTCCATGAAAAAGGCTGCAGGAGTGTATGGAGGGTTATTACTGCTACAGGAAACCCAGGAAGGACTTGGTGACAAGAAAACTAAGTGATGCAAAGCAGAGAGATAGGAGAAGGGATAGCTTTAGTTGAGGTTGCAGGGGGTGTGGGTAGCAGAGAAAACCCAGGCTAAGAGAGGGGAAGGGATGACGGAAGGCTTTTTTTTTTTTAACCACACGTGGAGGTAGTGCGGACTTTGCACTTGCCAGACCCTGGGCTGCAACCAAAGTGTAAGGGTATGTTCACACGGTGTAATGCGGCACACTTAGTACATGCCACAATACGCCGGGTGTTTTCCAAAGCGCGGGCATATTTCCAAAGCACGGCCGGCAGCATTGTTCGCGGTGTGTAATTGCCGTGAACAATTGACATGTCAATTCTTCCCCTGCGCGTACAATACGATCGTGGGGGGACGACTCGTAATCCATAGTTCTCTATGAGAGCTATGGATTACCGTAATTGTGGCGCGCATTATGCCGCGTATAACGCAATACACGGCGAGGTGCGCGCCCTCTCTTCGTATAATCGTAATAAAGATGGTTGCAGCCGGTCTTCCTGAGAAAGTCCCTCATTTCTTGCTCTGCCACATGACAAATTCCCCCAATCCTTAATTCCTTGACCCTTTCCAGCACATCTCTTGCAGGTCTGGGTGGTGTCAGGGTAAAAGATAAACCCTTCTAAAAGAAAATATCTGGGGCCAGGGCTACACCCACCTTTAACCGGTAACCCAAAAAATGACAAATAAGGTGAGCGGTTTCACCAAGACATTGCAATGATGGAAAAGCGTTATCGAAGCTCATGGAATCCATTAACGCTTACTATTGCTGGACACCATGCACCCCCATTCTTTGGCCAGGACCGCCGATAACTCTGATCCTGGCAGTTAAACTACTTAGATGCCATCATTTGTTACTACAGCATCTAAGAGACTATACAGGAGAGGGTGCCCCCTTCTGCCTCCCGATCAGCTCCACTAGACATGATTGCAGAATTCACACTGGTTGTCATAGCAGAAGAGGGCTTGTTATAAAATCCCCAAATCCTGTCATTTTAATGCATCTATTATAACCTGCCTGAAACATGATGTATAGGAAATCAGAAATTGTACACTAATTTTACATTAATATTGTAGAGCAGAGTACAACTGTTTGCATTTTTTACTGGTCAAATATCTTAAAGGAGTTGTCTCCCCACAGGGTTTCAAAGAATGCATGAAAGAAATTCTCTGTCACTTCCTGGTTCATACTAATTTGCATAAGCTCCATGCTTGTACAGCTATGTTGTGCTTTCAGATGCTAATTAGATTAGATTAGCTTCTCAAACTACTGGAAGGACTTCTTATCTGATCCCCAAAACAAAAGCCCTAATTACAGAGCTGTTTACTTGAGATAAATCAAGCTTTTTACTGTCTGGCAGCACAGGACACTGACTGACACTGCTGACCTGTGTGATGACTCACTCTCTGTTATCTCATTGAACAAACAGCCCCAGGAGATTTGTTTACAGGTCAGTTACTGAGGGAACTGAAATAGCCATGGAGGTAATAAATTCACTTGTATCTCTTTAGGGAAAACAGAGGAACAATGCAATATATTTGGAAAATGTCTTTATTTTGTGTTCCCTACAATTTGAAAGCTATTCTTTGTAGCGAGACAACCCCTTTAAGGAAATACAAGTTTTAAAAATACAAAAACACCATATTTTCCTATTTTGCAAATAAGAGAATATAAAAATCAACAGGATTGTCATCTCTGCATTCATAAAAGTCCAATGTAATAAAATATACCATATATACTCGAATATAATCCGAGTTTTTCAAAAAATGTGCTGAAAAATCCGACCTTGGCTTATACTCGAGTCACTGTCGGCGCTCGGGCGCCGGCAGAGACACTTCAGTTATACGCGACTCCTCAGGGAGCGCATATAACTGAAGGCCGAGTACAGCCGACAGCGTCTGGGCACAGCCATGGCCCGGGCGCTGTCGGCGATCTCTTCAGAGCGCATACAGGAGAAGATACCACTGCGGCTGTCCAGAGTTTCCGGCACAGGCAGTGTGTGTCAGCACGCTGCGTGCGCGGCCTGATGACATCACCCTGCCTGTGCCGGGAAGACGGAGCGGAGCGCCCGAGAGGCGGCGCAGCGGGGTGTTTTTTGTTTTTTTTTTGTTTAAACCCTGCCTATTACCTGCCTATGGGGAACCTATACCTGCCTATAACTAGCCTAGGGGGACATATAACTGCCTATAACCAGCCTATGGGACCTATACCTACCTAGGAGGACATATAGCTGCCTATAACAAGCCTAGGGGGACATATAACTGACTATAACCAGCCTAGGGGGACATATGCCTGCCTATAAACAGCCTAGGGGGACATATACCTTCCTATAAACAGCCTAGGGGGACAAATACCTGCCTATAACCAGCCTAAGGGGACATATACCTGCCTATAGCCAGCCTAGGGAGACATATACCTGCCTATATTGGTCTATGGGGGACATTAAACTGCCTATACCTGCTTATATCTGCCTATGAGGGACATTAAACTGCCTATGTCATTTTATTGGTATTCATTTTTATTTTTGAAATTTACCAGTAGCCGCTGTATTTTCCACCCTAGGCTTATACTCGAGTCAATAAGCTGTCCCTTTTTTTATGGCAAAAGTAGATGCCTCGGCTTATACTCGGGTTGGCTTATACTCAAGTATATACGGTAAATGATGAAACCATAAAAAGTAATCCCAGAACCAATTGGATTCTTCGTGTCCAAAAAAATTCAAATGAAAACTTGCATGTATATTTAATTAGACTTCAGCCCGCTAAAACAAGACAGGTCCAAAGATAACTGCTCTTAGAAAGAAGCGATGCAAAACAAATTAACAAAATATAGTTATATTTAAATGTAGTAATACATGATAAAAACACAAAAAATTAGGTATTAGTGTAATTTTACTGACCTTCAGGGTACACAACATGTTATTCCCAGCACATTACATCATACAGTAGATAGTATTAAAAAAGTACCGTATTTTTCAGACTATAAAACGCACTTTTTACCCCCACATTTGGGGAGAAAACAGGGATGCGTCTTATTGTCCGAATATACTATCTCAGGGCGGCAGGAGGCTGGGGAGGAACAATGCTGCGAGAAGTCGGCGGCTTCCTGCAGCATCACTTTTCTCCAGCTTTCTGACGGCTAGAGACACATGAATGTGGGCGGCGGCATTGAGGTGCGGACAGGTGGTGGCAGCGAGCTATGGGCGGGCAGCAGCAGAGAGGTGCGGGTGGGCGGCTGCAGGGTGGTGAGGGCGATCGGCAGCCGTGAATAGCAGCAGGGATGGAGCCA
>JAODAL010084018.1:0-11055 GCA_025379985.1 Phyllomedusa bahiana
CCGCCGTCACCCCAAATCTCTGTAAATTGTGCCATCTGTGGCCTACTCCATTTTTTTGCCACCTCCAGAAAAGTCATTGTCCCCTGTTTTGCCTCATGCTGCTGGGGCTCTGCCCTTTGCCCTACACACTATGTCATTGGCCACCCCCTGTGGCCTACCCCTTTTTTTTTCCCCACCTCCAGAATGTAAATTGTGCCCCCTGTCTGACCTCATGCGCTGCTGTGGCTGCGCCGGGGCCCTAAAAACTGTGTCATTTTTCCCACCTGGGGCCTACTCTGTTTTTGCCACCTCCAGAATGTCTTGTACCACTGCTGACATCAGCGGGCTGCTGCTGGCCCTTTACACACTGTGTCTTTGGGCCCCACCTGTGGCCATTTCCTGTTTTTTTGCCACCTCCAAAATGTCATTGTGTCATTTGTCTGACCCATGCTGCTGGGGCTGCTGCCGTGACCTAAAAAACCCGGGTTGTCATTTTTGCCACTCTGGGGGGCTACTCCTTTTTTTTGCCACCCCCCGAATGTAAATTGTGCCCCTGTCTGCCCCTATCCCTGCTGCCCGTCACCCCCACTCTCTGTTTTAAACAGAGAAAAATAGAAAAAAATCTTCACCCACCTACTTTTTGCACGGGAGATGGGAGACCCAAAACCACCCTCCTGCTACTTTTTTGTTTTTTTAAAGGGGAAAAAACTGTAATACTCCAGCAACTGTGTGTCTTAAATCATGCTATGAAAAAAGGGGCAAAAATAACTAGAAAAGATCAAATTAAAAGACAAAAAAAAATCAAAAGTTACTGAAAATTTGAAATAGAAATATAGTATTTAGCACAACATATAGTGCACAATATAATAAAATTATCAGAATCTTTAAAAATAATCTCCCTTTTTCGGGTGCCGAAAAAAGTTTAATTTTCCGAGAAATTTTTAAAAAAACATTTAAATTTATTTAAGACGGGCACCAACCTGGGGAAATTTTTCTATCACCCAGTTTTTTCCAAAACAGAAAAAAAACCCCAACATACTAATGGCTTAAAACCCAAAAGGGTTTTTTTATCGTTGCGGGGAAACAACGATGCAAAACGTGCAAGTATAAACAGGGGCAGAAGGAATTCCCCCTTACAGTTACAAAAAAAAGTTTAAAATATATCATAGGGCGAACTGTAAAAACGAAAAATTTATAGTATTTTTAATAACGTGCCGTTATTTCAACTAAAATTACTGGGCTGCAGTAGTAAGTTTTTAAAAAAAAACTCGATTTTGCGGGAATCTTTCAGACATAAAAAAAACTCCTACCCCCTAACGGGGGTCCTAGGGCCCCTAAAAACTTTTTATGATTTTCCATGGGGGAAAAACCGCACATTTACTTGTTTTTGTAATTGGGGTTTAATACAAAAACCCCTTTAAAGGGGAGGTGTTTTAAACAAAAAAAACTTTTGCCCCCGTGAAGCAGGGGTGGATTTTTCCCCCTTTAATACTAGAATTCCATTAGGTTTAAAAAAAGGTCAAAAAACATAAAGTTTCACTACAAATCTAGCTACAAAACAGCATTTTTGTATTTGAAATTTGCATTTGTTTTTTATATTGTTTCATAAAAGGGTTTTTTATTGTTAGGTTTGGGGTATATTTTAAGTAAGTAAAAAGGGTCCCTCAACAGAAAAACTATAAAAAAGGAATTTTTGTCACAACGGGCCCATCACACCAGGGAATTTTGGGGAAAGAGGGCCCCCCGAAACGGTGGGTGAAATTGTTTCTGTCCCGGGATCTTTTCCGGTTTGGTTCTATAGGGAAATTTTTTAAAAAATTTAAAATAAAGCTACAAGTTTTTTATACCATTAAAGGGGACTCTACGGGTTGCTGAGTACTTACAGATTTTCCCATTCGAAAGTAGAAAGGAGACTGGTTTTGGGAAATCTCCCATCTCTCCCGGGGCAACTTTGTAGGGGGAGTGAAGATTTTTACTTTTTTTCCTCTGTAGGGCCCAAGTGGATTTGGGTTTTTTCGTCTCCCTACTTTTCTTTTGGGCAAGTAATTTGGGTTTTTGGGGTGGAAATTTTTTTTGTAGTGGAATCATCTCAAATATGTAAATTTCCAAACCGGGACTTTTCAGCAGTTGATGCTAGACGAAAAAAGGGGCCTGCTCAAATTTTCCCCCAAAAGTTTTTTTCCCCCAAAACCCCAAAATTTCTGAAGGGGGAGAGTTAAAAGGGAACCCCATGCACAGGGGGGAGAAATTAGCCACCAAGGTTTTTAAAATTTTTGGTGGGAGAAAACCCACCTTCCCAAACTTTAACACTGAGAAAAACCCTTGCCCCCCAAGAGGACTCCGTTTTGAAAAAGCATTGCACCACCCCAAAATAAATAAAATTTTAAAAAAAGGGGGAAGGGCAGAATATATTGAGCAAATTTTTTCTTTAAAAGTAATGGGGGTTTATTAATCCGATCCAAAATTTAATCTACAGCATACCATCAGGAAATCGCATCTTTAAAAAATTTTTCCTTTGGGAGCTTTTATAAATCACTCCTTTGTATAACAAACCCTGGAGAAATTAAAAAAAACTAAAAAAAACTAAAAAACTTTCATTATGCAATATAAAAAAAAAAAAATTTGCCCGGGGATTACAAGATTAAAAGAATATGGTTACACAGGGTTCCTAGAAAGAAAAACCGAATTCTTTTCAAAACACCAAGGTCTTATAACTTTGGGAAAAATGTTTAAGAAAAAAAAAAAATTTTCGTTTGCTGATTTAAATCGGGCCCGGGTGAAACCTCTATTCCGCCGACATCAGAAAACCCCCTAAACAAAATCAGAAAACCATACTGAGGAATCCTTACAAAAAAGAAACAATACAAATAGGAAAAAAACACCAAAGCCATCAAAAAAAGGGAAGCCGGAGGGGGTTTGGGGGAGAAAGCATGGGGAAAAAAAACCAAAAATCCCCGGAGACGCAAGAAAATTAAAATTTCCCGGGGGTAAATAAATTTATCAAGCTAAATTCTCACGAAACCCCAAAATCTGGGTTACTTTCGGGGAGGACTGGGGAAAGGGCCCAAACCCTACCAACTTTTGATTTTTTAAAACGTTATTAGACGTAAAAAAATTTTGGGGAGATTTTTTAAACCCATTAAAAATCATTTCCACCCAGGAGGATTCAAAAACCCTAATGAAACAAATTATGATGTGGAAGAATTTTCTCAGCTTACTACATCTATGGTCCCCACAATTTGATATGCTCTATAGTTATGAGGAAAACCCTTTGCAGCTTAGGGGTATTTTGTACTTTGGAGAAGGGAAACTTTGTTACAGGAAAAAATATCTTGTTCCATTTTTTCAAAAAAAAAAATGAAACTTTCTATCCCTTCCCAACCAGACCATCGGGGCTTATAAATTTCCAAGAAAACGTGGGGAAAAAAAAATTTTGAAAAAAACCTCTATATGGACTTAAAAAATTTTTTAAAAAACAAAAAAAATCACGGGTTTTTTCTAAGGTTAAAAAAGGAGAGCAAAAACCCTTTAAAAAAAATACGGGGAAAAAATAAAGATCAATTGGAGACCAGTAATAAGGGGGGGTGGATTTGGGAAATTTGAATGCAGGCCCTGTAAAAATTTTTAAAATGAAACTTTATTAGCAGACTTAGGGGCCCATACTCCCCACTAGCAGGTGACCCCGGAAAAAGGATATTCAACAAAATTTAAAGGACGACTATTAGATGAGGGGAATTTTATACAGGGGAGCAACCCCCCAAAAATTTAAAGCAAGAAATTATTTGTACCATTTCCAATTGTTCCAACCCTGCACTCCCCCCCCCCAAAATGCAAAAAAATGTTTTTCCCTCCGCCAATGCGGGTTATTTTAAGTGGCATTGGATCAGCCACGGGAAAATTTTTGGCAATTGGATAGATACATTCTACAGCCCTTTGTGAAACACAATACCAGGTTTTCATTCGTGACACAAAGAGGGTTAGTGTCAGTCATGTCAAAATTTAAAAAGGGGAAAAAATTTTTTATTTTATGGCTATCTTTGTGACCCTGGTTGGATCTATCCTTTCCCCTCCCACATGATAGAGGGAAATGTCCATTTTTTGGGAAAATTTTTTTGAAAAAAGCACAGTCGATAAAACAGACGTTTTTAATGATTCAAAGTGATGGGGTGGGAAATTTTTATTGGGAAAAACCCAAAAATTTTAAATTTTATGGAAAGTTTTACCCCCCAAAGAGAGGTGCAACAATTGGGGGGCCCCAAAGCCCCCCCCAGCAAATCGCCTAATATCCCACTGAGTGCTTTGGGGGGGAGAATTTTTTGGGGTTTTCCGGGGGTTGCCCCTTCTCCTCCCCTTAGGGGTTGGGATGGGGGGTACATTGAAAGAACCCCCTCCTGGTGTGGGGGGGGGAAAGGGTTTTCCATCGGCGAAACTTTTTTTGGATTATATAAATCACAACGACTTTTAATTTAAAAAATTTTCATCACCAAAAGGCACAAAAATACAATAGCTTTTTTTAGATGTTAACCCTTTTTTGGGACGGAAATAATCAAATCCTAGGGGAAAACCTTACAGTTAAAAAATACTTTCAAAAAATTCCCAAAATTTTAAAAGGGAGATTCATTTTCATCCTAAAAATAAAAATAATATTTCCCTAAAGGTATTTAAACCGCTAAAAAGCAATTTATCTACTAACCAATATTTGGGAAACGGAACGATAAAAGCAGTAGGGCAGATTGAGGAAAAGAGAGGTTATACGGAAAAAACCTTAAATTTATGCTTTTTGAAAAAATTTGGGAAAAATAAACCCGAGAAGATCTATTAAAAAAACAAAAAAAAATACAAGAGTTACTGAAAAATAGAAAAAGAAAAAATAGTATTTAGCACAACCCTATAGTGCACAATATAATTAAAAATTTTTCAAATCTTTTAAAAAAAATCTCCCCTTTTTTTGTGCCACAAGAAAAATTGAAAATTATTTTAAAAAAATAAATTTAATTTTAAGGGCGGGCACCAACACTTTTGGAAAAAATTTTCTATCACCCAGGGCCCTTTTTTAAAAAAGATAAAAAAAACCCCATACTAACTGGCTTACAACCCCAAAGGGTTTTTTCGGGTTGGGGGGAAACAAAGTCACAACGTGCCCAAATATCACATGGCACGAAGGGAAATTTTCCCCCTACAGTTACAAAAGAAAAGTTTTAAAAAAATCATCATAACGAAAAGTAATACGAAAAATATAGTTTTTTTAATAACGTGCCCCTTTTTTCAACTACAAAACGTGGGGTGCAGTAGTAAAGGGAAATTTTAAAAAAATCCCCATATGCAGACATCTTTGCAAAAAAAAAAACTCCTACCACTAAAGTTTTCTATTTGGGCCTTTAAAACATTTTAAAAGAGTGCCCTGGGGGAGGGCCCCCAGCACATTTTCTTGTAATGTAATTGAGGTAGTACCCTAAACCCTTTAAAAGGGAGGTGAAATTTTCGAAAAAAAATTTTTTTTTGTGAAGCATGGTGGATAATTTTCCCCCTTAAAAACTAGAAAATTTCCATTAGGCTTAAAAAAAGCGTCAGGGCATAAAGTTTCACTACTAAATTACAACAACAACCGCATTTTTTTTTATTTTTATTTATATTGTTATCATTTCAAGTTTTTTATTGTTTGGTTTTGGGGGTAAAATTTTTTAAATAAGTTAAAAATTCCCCAACAGAACATATATAAAAAGTTTTTTCACAAACTGACATAAAACCTGAATTTAAAGGGGGACCCCCTCCCGAAACGCGTCGGGGGAATTGTTTTTCTGTGCTGATCATTTTTGGGCCGTTCCTATGGACTTTTAAAGAAATTTAATTTAAAATACAAGGTTTTTTAAAACCCTTGAAGACTACTAAAAGTTTTTTGGAAAATACTTAAAAGATTTTTTCCCCCTCTTGTCATTGTTTCCCCTCTGTGGCCCCACCCAGTTTTTGCCAAACCCCCAGGGAAATTTAAATTTTGCACTGTCTGACCTCATGTGCTGCCCCCCCGTTCCCCCTCCACTCTCTGTCATTTTTGCCACTCCCTTTGGGCCCCAAAAAGTTTTGCCACCTCCCAAAAGCGTTGTGGGCCCGTAGGGCCTCATGCTGCCCGCTGTGGCTGCGCCGTGACCTACACCCCCTGCATTGTGCCAAATGTCTGAAAACCCCATGCTGCTTTCTGTGGGTGCTGCCGTGAACCCCCAAACCCCATGTCATTGTTCCACTCTGTGGCCTACTCCCCTTTTTTTCCACCTTCCCAAAAGTATTTTTGCCACTGTCTGACCTCATGCTTCTGTGTGGCTGCTGCCGGGGACCTACAAAACTATGTAAATTTTCCACTCTGGGGCCCCACTCCGGTTTTTTTCCCAAACCCCCAGAATTTCATTGAAACCCCGTCCACAACTGGGTGCTGCTGCTGAGACCTACACACTGTGGGCAAATTTTGGGCCCCTCTGTGGGGCCCACTCCTGTTTTTTCCACCCCCCAGAATGGGCATTTGTCACTGTCTGACCTTTATGCTGCTGCGAGGCTGCTGGCCGTGACCTACAAACGTGTCATTGTCCAAATCTGTGGCCTACTTCCCCGTTTTTGCCACCTCCAAATGTCCCCTTTTGGGGGCTGTCTGACCTCAAGCTGCTGCCCGCCGTTCACCTCCACTTTTCTGTCCCTTGTGCCCCTTGTGGGGCCCACTCCAGTTTTTTTTTCCAACCTTTCCCGAATGTCATTGTGCCACTGTTACCCATTTCCCGCTCCAAACCCTCACCCCACTCTCTTGGGAAATTTTGCCACTCTGTTTGGGCCCACTTTTTTTGCCACCCCAAAAATGTCATTTTTTTCCACTTGGGTTTTACCCAGCTGCTGCTGTGGCTGCTGCCGTGACCACACACTCTGCATTGTGCCCCCGTCTGGGCCCCCATGCCCGCTGCGTGGCTGCTGCCCTTTACCTACAAACGTTTTCATTGGGGCCACTCTGTGGCCTACTCCTTTTTTGGGCCCCCCTCCCGAATGTCCAAATTTTGCCACTGGTCGACCTCATGCCCGCTGCTGGGGGCTGCTGCCCCTGACCTACAAACTGTGTCCCTTGGCCCCTCTTTTGGCCCACTCCTTTTTTGGGCCCCCTCCAAAATTTTCATTTGGGGCCCCCTGTTTTGACCTCATGCTGCTGCGGGGGCTGCTGCCGTGACCTAAAACTGTGTCATTGGGGCCACTTTTGTGGCCCATTTCCTTTTTGCCACCTCCAAAAATGTATTGTGCCACTTCCTTTACCTCCCTTCCTGCTGTGGGTGCGGGCCGGGGACCTAAAAAATGTGTCCCTTGTGGCCCCTCTGTGGGGCCCACTCCGTTTTTGCCACCTTTCCAAAAATGTTATTTTGCACTGTGGGGGCCCCTAAAAGGGTGCTGTGGGGCTGGCCCCGCCCGTGACCTTTCAAACTTGTTTATTGTGCCACCCCCCTTTTTGGTGGGCCTTCTCCTGTTTTTGCCCTCCAAATTCCCTTTTGCCCCTGTCTACCTCATGCTGCTGTCACCTCCCCTCTTCCCTTGTGGAAACTCTGTGGCATACTACTATTTTTTCCACCTTTCCCAAAGTCACTGTGCCCAATGGCCCCCACCTCCATGCTCTCTGCTGGCCCTTTACCCTCCACCTGTTCCCTTGGGGCCCCTCTTGGGCCCACTCCCCGTTTTTTTCCCCCTCCAGGGAAAGTCTTTTTGCCACTGTCTGACCTCAAGCTGGGTTTCCACCTCCCTCCACTCTCTGTCATTGTGCCCTCTGTGGCCTACTCCAGTTTTTGCCACCCCCAAAATGTCATTGTCCGCTGACCTCAGTGCTGCTGCCCGTACCACACACTGTGTCATTGGCCCTATCGACCTCATCTGCGGCTGGGGCTGTTCCCCGTAACCTACACACTTTTTCATTGTCCACCTGGGGCCCTACCCCCTTTTTGCCAACCTAGAAAAGCATTGTCCCCACGTCTGACCTCAGCGCTGCCACTTCACCTCCACCTCGTCATTTTCCACTTTGGCCACTACTGTTGTCCAAACCCCAGAATGTCATTTGCCACTGTCGACCTCATGCTGCTCCCACCTCACCTCCACTCTCTATCATTGTGCCATTTGGGGGCCTATCTGTTTTGCCCCCCCTCCAGAATGTCATTGTGCCACTTCTGACCTCATGCTGCGGCCCCTGTCCCTCCACTTCGTCATTGTGCCACTCTGTGCCTACTCCAGTTTCTGCCACCCCCAGAATGCCCTTTTGGCCATTTGCCCCTGACCTCATGCTACGCCACCACACCCCTCTCTGTCATTTGCCACTCTGGGCCTACACTTTTTTTTCCACCTCCAGAAATTCATTGTGCCACTGTCTGACCTCATGCTGCTCGCCGTGCCCTACACACTGTTCATTGTGCCACTACTGACCTATCTGCTGCTGTGGCGCTGGGTGCCCTACAACTGGTCATTTTCCCCACCGGGCCCTCCCCTGTTTTTGCCCCCTCCAAAAAATGTCATGTGCACTGCCCCTGCCTCATGCTGCGGTGGCTGCTGCCGGACCTAAAAAACTGTTGTCATTTGCCCCTGGGGCCACTCCTGTTTTTCCCACCTCCAGAATGTCATGGCACTGTCTGACCTATGCTGCTGCTCCGGTGCCTCCACACTGTTCTTTATCCACTCTGGGCCCTACTCCTTTTTTTTGCCACCTCCAAAAAAGTATTGTGCCCCTCTGACCTCATGTGCGTGGGCCCCGTCACCTCCACACTCTGCCCACTGTTTTTTCCCCACCTGAGGCCCCCTTGTTTTTTTCCTGCTGTCGCTGACATGACTTTATCGGGCACTTTCCCCCCTTCAGTTTTTTGGGTCATTTTCCCCCTCTTAATCCCCAGGAATTTTTGGAAACGATTCTAAAGGGGCGGCGTCGTGCGGTCATACTAAAACACAACTTTTTTTTAAGAAAAAACCCAAAGTTTCCTCTGCTTATTTAACTGGCCAACGTTCTCGCACCCTGCAGGCCTGTGCAGCTGGAAATAGTGTTTTTCAATGCATTCATCCGATGTAAGTGCCCAAACCGAATTTTTGAAAAAATTCCCCCCCTTTCCAATTAACACCACACCCAGCTCACTTAAACTCTCTGGTTTCTATAGGCCAGGCAAAATCTCTACTGGATACATGGAAATAGTCATCCCTCCCAGCTCTTAGACTACGCTAGTAAAAAGTTGGCCCGGATCAAATTGCTTACAAGAAGCTATACTAATATTAAACAAGTGTCTGTAACCTAAAGTTATTGACCGAGTATTTGAGATATATTTTATAGTGTATTGCACTCATTAAAAATCCTTTGTGTCTTATCAGTCCACAAGCAGTTGCTCACACATTTTAGAGTCAAATTGGTGATTTTCTTGGTTGCTAAATTTAAAACTCTTTATTAGCAAGAAATTAACACTGGAAATTATAAAAAAACTCACAATTGGGTTTTAGAACTTTCACCTAAATAAAAATTGATAAATTTTATCATAAATTAAAAAAACAACTTCAGTTACTCTCTATGAATAAAATTACCATGTCGGTATTGGCTGCTTTGCCAACAAATAAAAAAAAAATCTCAAGAATAAAATCCATCACGGCCATAAAAACCACTGTAACAGGACTCTTTCCCTTCTCCTTTGCAATATTTTGTCAGATTTACTTTAATCCTCTTTCCTTTTTTCTCAATACATCATGAGAGAACTTTGACGTGATAATGGCGTTTTAAATGGAAATCTTTAATTTGCTGCACAGGAACATTTCCGAGGCAGCCTGCATATTCCTTTGGGTCA
This sequence comes from Phyllomedusa bahiana, assembly GCA_025379985.1. Lineage (NCBI taxonomy): Eukaryota > Metazoa > Chordata > Amphibia > Anura > Hylidae > Phyllomedusa > Phyllomedusa bahiana. The sequence goes on from JAODAL010084018.1 coordinate 9,801, forward strand.
ATTAAACAGTGAGTCAAGTAAATTCTGGTTTTACAAAAAGGAAATGCTGTTCAAAGACTTAGCTTTCCCATAAAATCGTCAAAGAGAATAAAAAGTCTGTTCAATCTTTAAATTTTTTGCCTAATTGTTTTCACATATATATATATATAATATATAATTTTTATATATAAAAATAATAAAAATAATAAAAATAAAAAGAGAGAGGAGAGAGAAGAGAGAGATTAAAAAATATGGTACCTTTGGAAAGTAGTCACCCTTCACATTTTTGTAATTTTCTATTATATCTTTTCTTTCATAAACCACTAAGTTTATGTACTTTGAAACAAGGGAAAAGTAGTCAAGTCAGCTTGTAAACAGGTAAATCAGGGGCCCCTCAGAAAAATTCAACACACACCAGCAATGTGTAAACGCTGGCGCAAAGTGATTTTTTCTAGTGAAAATGGACGAATTGACCAAATTTTTTCCATTTTCCCTCCTAAATGTATGTATTTGTTATGTTACAAGGTCTAGGTTGAATGGGGAGCGGGGTGTTTTTAAATTTGTGTTTACCCCTTTCTTATATGGTCACTGGAAAATTTTTACGGCCCTATGGCAAAAAAAAAGTCTGAGATCTGAAAAAATAATGTTTCCCACTAAAAATGGCCCAGACATAAAAAGATTTGGGCCCAAACCCTGAACGAAGGGAGCACGGGGGCCCCGACCATACAGGGTTTAACAAGAAAAACCCCACCCTGGGTTTACCAAAAAGTTGAGTGCACGTGTTCTTTAATCCAGAGATTTCAAAATGACATAGTGCGCCAGCAACCCGGGGGAGCCCCCTTTCATTTTTTCAAGGACTATATAAATGAAAAAGGGGGCTTGATTGGTTCTATGGCAACTAAGAAAGCTTAGATGAGACAGTTTTTCATACATGAGGCCCTAAAAAACAAACACAAATATATGATGTATTTTAAAGACATTTGCTATGTTTGTAGAAGGGCACGTGCCATTTATCACAATTTTTGGAACTGAGTCTACCCTGCTGTTGGAGGATGGGCCCTTGCAGTTTTGATAAAAACCTCAGATTTTCATGTTTACTGCATGTAGCAGAAAAGCACTTTAAAAAATAAATAAATAAAACAGTGTTTGTCTCTTGCTCTCAGTGCTGTCGATCTTTTTTTTTGCCCCGTTGTCATGACAGCAGGAAATAGTAAAGCAGGATGCACAACATTTTCTTTTCAAAGGCCACTTGTCATATTGTACCCTCCCCGGGGCC
>JAODAL010084019.1:0-11054 GCA_025379985.1 Phyllomedusa bahiana
CAATTCTAATTCCCCCCAAGGTGAATTGAAAGGTCAAAAAATACCGTTTATTAATCAAAACATAACATTTTTACTGTTTTTTTGACTTTTCGCACCCAGCACGTTCTTTACGCAGCATCACGAAAAATCTTAAAACAGCAATTCATATTCACCACATTTAATTGAAAGGTGCAAAAATACCGTTTTATTATTTTCAAAACATAACAGTTATGTGTTTTTTGACTTTTGCACATCCAGCACTGTTCATTGACGCAGCATCTACGAAAATCTTAAAACAGCAATTCTATATTCAACCACAGGTGAATTGAAAGGTGCAAAAAAATACCGTTATTATACCAAAACATAACAGATACGTGTTTTTTGGACTTTTGCCCATCCAGATTTGTTGATAGACACCTTGCAGTTAAATTTGAATCCAGCAATTTTGTTTTGATTAGGGGGATTTGAAAATAGCTGTGGTTTTCCATCTTTTAATAAGTGTCTTTCCAAAACTATTCCATACCTTCGCAAATTTTTATAGTTCTGAACAGGGAGCGAAATGCAGGTGGTTAGCGAGCAAAGTGGGGGGTAGCACATGGTGGTAGAGGTACGAGAGTAGGTGCTCCTTCCAGTGCTGGCGACAACACGCATGCCAGGGGATGGTCAGTTGCAGGACCGTCAGGCCTGTCATCGCTGGGTCAGGGCCCTGTGAATCTAAGTAACGAACATCCGTGCCAATCTGTCCTTCAGTGGTTAATGCAACCTGCACTAGCAGTCTTACCTCCTCGTCCTCGCAGTCACGGCCACAAATGTCGTCATCATCATCAGCATCCGTCCAACATGAAGCAGCCCAAATGTCAACTTGTGTACCCACCACTGTGGATAATCCATTGTCTGAAGACCTCTTTGATGACAAAATGCGGTTGGGGTCAAAAGGGCCCATGTTAAAAGATCAAGAGGATGATTAGTCTCCCTCTGACGCCAGTTACTGATGCCTCAGAGGAGGTGAAGGAAGCCGGTCAATCGGCAAAATCCCGGGTGGTCGCAACGCCTTGCAGTGCCCCTTGCTTGTAGCCGCAGCTTCTGGATGCAGAAAGGGCAGGACGACCAAGTCACCCGTGTTGAGATGATGATGATGATGGACGACATTGCGGATCCATCCTGGGCTTTTCCGCAGAATTTGCTTGCGAGCGCTTCATCAGGGACGAGGAGGAAGACGATGGGGTAGTGTCAATACGGTCCCGCCACAAAAAAGGGAGAGGGCGGTTTGCAGAAGTCCGCTGATATGATTCCGCCACCACGGTCAGCGCAAACCCCGTGCTCGCTTATCGCCTCAAAAAGGTCCAGGACCTCTCAAGCCTGGGCCTTCTTTGAGCAAGCCCGATTACCCAGTATGTCATACCGCCTTTGCGAAACGATAAGTAAGGTAAAACCCTGTCACACCCCTTTGTCTCCGCCTCCTCCCCTCCGCCACCCCAAGCTTTCCTCAGCTGCGCATGTCTCCAGAGTCTGATCAGGGTATCCCCCCCGCTTCAGCCCCCCCGTCGGAGTACCCCGAGACCCATCCTACCCCTTCCCCTTTCCGCCTTTTTGACGACCCTCACCCTTTACAGGGGCCGCAGCAGCCACCTTCGTTTTCCGGGTTTTGGGAGCAGTGAAAACTTTACCCCAAACCATCCCAAAGAAAAAACCCTGATGGCATTGCCGGGTTTTGGCCCTTTGGGAAGTTGCCTTTCCTTTGGTGCACAGATGGGTTCCGCCCCTCATGGCCCGCCCTGCCCCCAAAACCCAATCCGACAGGCTTTCTTTGCCAGAAAACCCCGTCCCTGCTCTGGCCAGCCAGTGTATCAAAAATTTCAAAAGCGCGTTGTCTGCATCTTGTCCGGAAAACCCCATCTCCCCACCGACACAGGGGACTTAAGCACGGCCAAGGCCGTATATCTCTGTGACAGCTCACGGGGTGAGTGGGGGATGCTCGGGGGGGTGACGGGGCCTCGGGCTCGGCGCACGTTTTCAAAACCGCAGGGGGTGCAGGGTTTTTCCCCCCAACCTTGGGGGCACCCAGGGCCCCCGAACACCAGCCGTGTTGAATTTTAATCTGCCTTGGACCGCCACACACGGTCGGGACTGTGGACGGCTAAAAAGCAACGAGCCCGAGCCTGGCGGGGTGACAAAACCCTTGTGCCGGGAAAGGGTGGGTGGCGAAAGGGGCAAATCTGCTGGCCCCCCTTTAAAGCCCGTGGCGGAGCACATCCCTTGCCTGGCAATGTCAGAACCTTGTCCCAGAAATTTCTAAAGAGCCCCCCGGGTCTGGACTGCCTCTGAAGAAGGCTCGGGGTCTGAGTTCGCATTTCCCGCCTTCGCCCCCCCGCTTCGCCCCGCCTGGCTGCTTTTGCAGCGTCACTCGGCCTCCCCCCAACCGTTCATTTTTGCGTGGCAACACGCTGGAATCCACCCTCCCATGTCCACGTTTTGGGCAGAGGAAATCCCTTTTCCAGTACAAAATGACACGGGCCCTGAAAAAGCAGCGGTACGGCCCTCGGGGTGTTGACTTAAGACATGGTGCAGACTACTGCGTCTAAACCCGATTTTTTTTGCATGGTTCCGGACCAATAGACTTCTGGACCCAAAAATGGAGAAGGGCCCCGGGGGCTCGTCACGCGATAGGGGTGTTTCCTGCCCAGCGCCGGGTCATTCTGGCGGACCTTCAGCACAGCTGGAGTCTTTACAGAAAAATGCACCCGGGTTTCCACAATAATGGGATCTTTTGCTTTCATCAAGATAATGGCATGGATTCTAGATGTTGTCCCCCCAATTGCCGAGGTCACGTTATTCCATCTACTTCCATTCTTTTCAAACAGAAAGGGTCCTTTAAAAATTTTTTTTTAAAATGATCATTTCTTACTGCAATTTTTTTTTCTCTTTTCCCCAACAGTTCTTTTTGCTGGTTTTTTGTGGAAGCTGTAAAAGACAGAAGGTTTCATCAAACCCTTTCCATTTACTCCTTTATCTTAAGAATTTTTCGCTTGTCAATGGTTTTTAGGTAAGTTGCTGTGAGATACGCAATAATCATGGCCCTTTTGGAACAAAATGTGACTTCTAAGTGGCTTTTTCCCCCCTCACAATTTTTAATAGGGGGGCTGAAAAAAGTCATTTTAAAATTTTTTGGGTTTCATGTTGCTGTGAGAACAGCTAAAATTATGGTCCTTTGGAACAGAAAAGGGGGTTCTAAGTGGCTTTTCCCTCAAAATTTTTTAAATAGTGGCTGGAAATAGTTTTTAAAATTTTTGGGGTCATGGCTTGGATCAGCAAAAATCATGGCCCTTTGTAACAAATGGCTTCTAAGTGCATTTCTCCCTCACAATTTTTAACCCAGTGGGGGAAAGTCATTTTTTTATTTTTTTTTTTGGGGTATGTGCTTTGAAATCAGCAATCTACGGGTCCTATTTAAAAAAAAATGTTGTTTCTAACAGACTTTTGTTCTTCACAATTGACAAAGTGGCTAAAAGGGTCATGCTTTAAATTTTTTGGGGGGCATTTTGCTGTGACATCACTATACAAGGTCCTATTCTAAAAAATTTTTTTTCTAACAGACATTTTTTCTTCAAATTGATCAAAGTGGCTCAAGGGTAAACTTTAAATTTTTGGGGGCATTTTGCTGGACAGCGCTATACACAGGTTATTAAAAAATGGTTTTAACAAAATTTGTTTTCACAATTGTCAAGATGGCTAAAGGGGTGATGGTGCTGTCAGAAACAGGAATAGGTGGACACTTTTAAGGGACACATTTTGAAAATGACTTTTTTTTGAAAAGCTTTAACTATACTCCCTGTATTTAGACAACCCATTTTAAAAAACAAGAAAAAAAAAGAAAAAAAGACATGGGGGTTCCATCCTATTTTAAAAGGTTTTCAGAATTAAAAAACAAAAAAATTGCTGTACAAAATAGCGTTAAAAAAAATTTCCCCGAATTGTACAAGGGAGGTACAGGAAAACTTACCCGATGTAGGTTATCAAGGGACATGGGGTATGGGGGCACGGCAGAGAACAAAGTACAGAGACCATTTCCCCCAGCACGTTGAGTAAAATGAGAAAAAGAATCCCAAAATAAAAAAAGGGCCGGGTGTAACGGGCTTAACCACCAGTTTTCCAGTGAAAGCCAATTGTCCACACCATCCGGAGGGGCAACGCTCCCGTATTGACTGTGTACAGAGGGAAGGGAGTTTTTCACACTTCCGCTTCCGCACTCTGCTCAGCACGACGTTTCGTTTTCTGCTCATCGGGCATTTTAAACCCGCGTGTTAATAGATGAAGGCGCCGCCTGGGCTTTCACCCCACCCCTGTAACTCCCCTCGGGTCATGCTGTGGGGCCCGACAGGGAAGTCAATGTCCAGGAAAGAAAAAGGTGGTTGAAAAACTCCTTTTTCCCCCGGGATTTTTAAATGTGGGGGTATGCAGGTTTGGGGTCATGCTGTGGCCCCCGGACAGGGATAGTCAATGTCCAGTGAAACAAAATGGTGGTTAAAGATCCTTTTTTTCCGGGATTTTTTAAAAGTGGGGGTCATCAGGTTTGGGGCCCTCTTGGCCCCGGACAGGTTAGTCAATGTCCGTGAAAAATAAAATGGTGGTTGAAAACTTTCCCTTTTTCCGGGGCTTTTTAAAAGGGGGGGCTCAGGTTTTGGGGGTCATGCTTGGCCCCGGACGTATGTCAATGTCCAGTGAAACTAAAGGTGGTTGAAAGACTCCTTTTCCGCACTTTTTTAAAAGTGGGGTCATGCAGGTTTGGGGCTCATGCTTGGCCCCGGGCAGGTATATCAATGTCCGTTCAACTAAAATGGTTTTTGAAAGACTCCTTTTTCCGGCACCCTTTTAAAGTGGGGGTCATGCAGGGTTTGGGCTCATGCTGTCCCCGGGCAGGATATCAATGTCCAAATTTAACTAAAAAGGGGGTTGAAAGATCCTTTTTCCGGCACTTTTTTAAATTGGGGTCAAAGATTTTGGGCTCAGTGTGCCCAACAGGTAAGTCAATGTCCCCGTGAAACGAAAATGGTGGTTGAAAGACTCCTTTTTCCGGCCTTTTTAAATGGGGGGTCAGGGTTTTTGGGGGGCTTCTGTGGGCCCCGACGGGTTTGTCAATTCCGTTTAACTAAATGGTGGTTGAAAGCTCCTTTTCAGGCAATTTTTAAATGTGGGGGCATGCAGGGTTTTGGGGGTCATCGTGGGCCCCGGGCCCGTTCTAGTCAAAGTCCAGGTTTTTTTAAAACTAAAATGGTTTTTTTTTTTTTTTTTTTTTTTTTTTTTTTTTTTTTTTTTTTTTTTTTTTTAAAGACTCCTTTTTCCGGGACTTTTTAAATGTGGGGGGTCATGCAGGGTTTTGGGGTCATGTGTGGGCCCCGGACGTTCTAGCAAATTCCATTCAACTAAAATGGGGTTGAAAACTCCTTTTTTTCCCGGGACTTTTTTAAAAGTGGGGGGCACGGGTTTTGGGTCTGCTGCGTTTCCCGGGGAAGGGGTATTCAATGTCCCTTCAAGTAACGATGGGTTTAAATCATATGCCTTTGGCACTTTTTAATTTGTGGGTGATGCAGGGTTAAGGGGGGTTTGGGACAAGACAGGGATAGAAATTGGGGCTGTGATTTTTTTTTGTGACTTTTATAACCTAAGTGTGTTTAAGATTAGCACTTCCTTTGATGTTGGGATGTTAATTTCAGCTTCTCCAGCCTTGTTTGGGTGTAATAAGAAGGTGTTATTGCTTTCCCCTAACTTTTGGTCATCGCGCTCGATGACCATTACGATGCCACTATCGAAAAAACCCCATCGATGCGGCCGACTAACATTTATCGATCTCGTAAACCCAAAGCAATCGCTCAACACTATTCAAGACCTCCCTTTTTCCATATTACAAATAAAATTAAAATAAAAAGTTAAAATAATTGATAGAACCACATTCGTTAAAGTCCAATCTATTAAAATACAACATTACTTATCCTGTAGAGTGAACAAGAAAAAATACCCAATTCCGAAATTGCTTTGTTTTCTGATAATTTTGTGTCCCCCCAAAAAAGGAATCAAAAAGCTGCAAGTATCCAAAAACGGTATTAATAATATGAACACTTCAGCCCACAAAATATTTCACTGCAATGGAAATTTAAAACAAATAACTTTTATTTTTTTATAGTATTAAAACATAATAAAACTCTAAACATTTTTTATAGTATTAAAACATAATAAAAACTCTAAACATATGGTATCACTGGAAACATATTACCTGCAAAAAAACAGAATTTTGTTTTATACGAAACATTTTAAAACCCATAAATACTAAACCCCTGTAAAAATGGTGCAATTGCTTTTTTTTCACGATCCATCCCATTAGGATTTTTTTGGGGGGGGTTTCCTTTAACATGGAAAGTCAATAGTACCACTGAAAGTACATGTCCTACAAAATAAAATAAAAAAAATAAAAAAAACTACTTCTATGTAGATAGAAGAATAAAAATGATGGCTCTTTAAAGGTGAAGAAGAAAAATAAATGGAACATAAACAACGATCACTGTGTGAGAAAGAACTTAAAGGGGTTTTCTACCACAAAGATGCTTTTAACATAATAAAAATAATAATCTTTATTTATTGCGCCAACAATTCGCAGCACTTTACAATGTCGAGGGTATAATTACAGACAAAAACAGACATTACACAGTGAAACCTACTTACAGGTGAGACACAAGGTGTGAGGGCCCTGCTCGCAAGAGCTTACAATCTAAGAGGGTGCCTGGGGGAAACAAAGGGGGAGAAGTGCTAAATTTACAATGGCCCAGCCATGCTTTATTAATATGGGAGTTTACATAAAAATTTGGTGAACCTGCCACCATGACTGTACATCTATATACAGATAAGTGCCGTGAGTGTGCCCCTAGTGTAGGGAGTGACAAATGTGTGTGATAGAAGGTGGGGGTTAACAATTAGTGGTTTTGGTAGGCCTGCCTGAGAAGATGTGTTTTCAGGACACCCTTAAAACTGCGAAGGCTGGTTTTGTCTGATGGTACGTGGTAGGATGTTCCAGAGAATGGGTGCAGCACTGCAAAATCTTGAAGACGGCATGGGAGGTTCGGATGATTAGTAGTCTGGAGTTTGATGTCTGTAGCTGAGCGGAGAGAGCGGGCAGGGTGGTAGACAGAGATGAGGGAGGAGATGTATGGGGGTGCAGCACTGTGGAGAGCCTTATGAGTGAGAGTGATTAGTTTATGCTGTATTCTGTACTGGATGGGCAACCAGTGCAGTGACTGACACAGGGTAGAGGCATCAGTATAGCGGCTGGAGAGAAAGACAAGCCTGGCTGCTGCATTCAGGATAGATTGGAGGGGAGAGTTTGCAGAGAGGGAGACCGATAAGCAAGGAGTTACAGGAGTCAAGACGAGAATGAATAAGAGCAACAATGAGAGTTTGAGTTGTTTCCACAGTGAGAAAAGGATGGATTCTGGAGATGTTCTTGAGGTGCAAGTGACAGGAGCGGCAAGAATTGGATTATGGGGTGAAGGTCAGATCAGAGTCTAGAATAACCCCAAGACATCGGGCCTGCTGCCTAGGTGTTATGGTGATGCCACACACTGAGAGAGAAATTTAGCAGATGGGGTTGGTTAGTAGATGGGGAAAAACAAGAAGTTCGGTTTTGGTGAGGTTTAGTTGGAATAGAGAGAGGACATGATGTCAGAGACAGCGGACAGAAGTCACTGGTTTTTTGTAGCAGGGCAGGAGTGGGGTCTCGGGAAAGGTGTAAATTGAGTGTCATCAGCGTAGAGGTGGTCTGGAAGCCAAATCTACTGATGGTTTGGCCAATGGGGGCTGTAAAGATTGAGAAGAGGAGTGGACCAAGAAAATGACCCCTGAGGGACCCCTACTGCAAGAGGAAGGAGAGGAAGTGAACCTGCAAATGAGACACTGAAAGAAGCGGCAGAGAGGTAGGAAGAGAACCAACGAAAGCAGTGTCCTGATGCCAATGGTGCGGGCATGCTAAAAGAAAAAGAGGTGATCAACATTGTAAAAATCTGCAGAGAGATCCAGAAAACCAAAACGAGTATTTGCCCTGAATTTAGCAGTGTGGAGATCTTTAGAGATTTTTAACTAGAGCATTTCTGTGGATGAAAAGAGCAAAAAACCTATTGTAGGGGCCAAAGGGGTTTACAGAAGATAGGGGATTAGGCGAGAGTGACCGGGCGTTCCAGGACTTAGAGAAAAAGGGGAAGGTTAGAGACTGGTAAATGCAATGAAGAATTACTAAATCATTGCTGTTTTGATTTTCTATGATCCGGATAAAAAGTTTTTTATCTTCTCTTACAGCACATAGGTTTCTCTGTTACCGACCACCACTCCCCACCTTTTTTTGCTTTCTCTTATCTCTCATCTTTAGAGCTCTGTAGCCTTGTGTACTGCAGTTTATAAATCTGCAGTAATGTCAGTGGAACATGAATAGCTAGGAGTAGCAGAGCTGATATATTCCATCACTGCTATAGACCCACCCACAGCCATAACAGGAAGTGTGAGTGTGAAACTGGTGAAACTGTATGGTGAAAAAATCTCTTTAAGCTTGTACTCATCCTCGAAAAAATGTGGCCAGTGGTTGTAGACAAGTCTTTTTTTGTATTGGCAGTATAGATTTTTCCAGAAATCTCAAAATGAAAGGAAACAGTAATAAGTGCTCCACATCTCAGGTTTCCAGTTTGTTCCATTTTTTGTTTACAATGTCCATTTTTCAGAATCAGCTTCTTAAAGGGGTTTTGCAAAACTCCCTTTTGCAAACCACCTACTCTGCTAAAATAAAAATAAAAAATAACCCATATTTAAAAGGGTTTTCTCATTCCAGGCTTTCGTGGGCACCTTAAGTTTTCTCTCTTTCTTACAGCTTCAAATCTAGGGCATTCTCTCCTCCCCCTAGGCAGTCTCTCCTCCCTAGACAGTTTTCCCCCCTTTCTGAAGACGGTGACACATCATTCTTGTGAGCAGGGGAAGGGATGGGTGTCAAGCTCGTAGACCACCTCATGGGCATTTTTCATGCCGCAAGGTTTTACCCTCTCCACAACCAACACTTGTATTGGGTAAATTTTTATGCTAACCGAAGTTTAAAAAAAAAATTGAAATGCATTCTGCTCTCCCCCGTTTTTCAGGGAGGGGGTAGAGGGGGAGCAATTCTCACATTTGTTTCAAAATTTCAGGCTGAAAATAAACTGTTTTCAGCAATGTTTACAGCAATGCAGTTTTTCTGGGTTACAAATGCTTGTGGAGGGGGGACGCTCGCAGGGGATGAGAACGATCACGCAGGGGGGTCCAGACTGTGACATCCTCTCGTATAAAGGCTGTGTTATGGGGGGGACCCCTAATCCAGATCCTTTTACAAGAACTATCCGGGAAAGGTATAAGGAGCTCAGCACCATTTTTCACACTCAGGGGGCAGTGAAAGACAAAGAGAACACAAACACAGCCACAGCCATTTTTTACTTTCATTTTTTCACAACTAAAGGAAAAGTGCAGGCAGCCAATCACAGCACAGGGGGCATGTATCATCAAGGGGGCGTGTCCCAGCAGGGCTGAATGAAATATCAGGCAGCCAGCCAATCACAGAAAAAGGGGGCGTGGCCCGACCACTTGCTACAGAAATAGCTCTAGACACACACAGATTAGCTCTAGCCTAACTACATAATTAGGAATAGAAACCAATTGCAAAAGTGCTTATTTTTGCTGTCCCTATCATTAGAGATATGATCTTTGTAGTGAGTAAACCCCTTCACCACCCTTCCAGCTCTGTCAGAGCTCTATTGTCTCTCCCTGTGGAACCACACATTCATGGATCATGTAATGCTGCAGCCAATCTCTGGCCTCAGGAGTCACATGCCTGCATGTACAGCATGTGTCCATAGAGGTAAGTGCATGTACAGCATGTGACCATAGAGGTAAGTGATTGGCTGCAGTATCATGTAATCCATGAACATAAAGTCATCCATGAGGTACCGAGGGGCAATCACTGGAGCTTTGACAGTGCTGGAATGGTGTCGGGAGGGGTGAGTATGGATTAACTTTGCATTTTAGCTGAGTGGGAGGTGGTAGTAAGGTTTTTAAAAGTCTTGGAAAACCCCTACAAATGTGACAAATCTTGTATCTCTTAATTGTCTTTTCAGAGTAAAAGGAGTTTTTTGAGGACTAAGCCATAGTTGATACTTATACACTTGTTTGTCACTCATATTCACAAAATTCTCACGCACATTCTTTGAAATATAATATATATATATAATATATATATAATATTTAATAATAATATATATAATATAAATTTTAAACCAGAAGTGACATACATATAACTATGTTGAGGGTTTTTTTTCAAAAGTTGAAAAACGGGGAAGGTTTTTTTTGGGATCGAAATTTTTAGATCATGCGATAATTAAGGTTAAAATCTGTGCATCATCATTAAATCGCGCCTTTTTAGGCGCTTCCTGTAATTTTTGCGGCCCGCCAAACAGATTAAAGAAAGAGCAGGGTGAATGTGTGTTGCGCTCATGACTGGGGGTGTGTTTGCGATTGGGTGAAAAAACACGACCTCGTTTTACATAAACAGTGTTTCCTGTTTCACCCCAGTGTCTCTCACTCTCACAGGATAGGGCCTCGCTCTGCCTGTGCCAAACACTCACGAAAAATTTCTATTTCGCACAGGAAACCTCTACTTTACTGGACCTTCAATTTTGTTAGATTAGAGATTTGAAATTTTTTTTAGTTACAAGAATTTTAAAGCACATCTACCCGTAATTCACGGAGTGGGGCCGGGGGGGGTCCCCGCGGGGGAACACAGACAACTCTATCTAAAAACCACTGGAAAAGTTCACCAAGACTTAGTGTAGACATTGTAGTGGAATATCTTATTTTTAACATTTTTCTATTGAAAATTTCCTGGATATTGGGGAGCCTAACTATATTGGAAAACACTTTCTAGTAACTGCAGGTCTCTTTTTTAGCCAAAACTTTTATTATCATAAACATTCAGATAGGGGTTCAATTTTACCCCTTACACCTGTGACGTTTTTAATCCCCAC
>JAODAL010084020.1:0-11054 GCA_025379985.1 Phyllomedusa bahiana
TTGAAACTGAAAAGTTCTATTTTGGTTTTATCTGACCACATGACCTTCTCCCATGCCTTCTCTGGATCCTCCAGATGGTCATTGGCGAACTTCAAACCAGCCTGCACATGTGCTGGCGTCAGCAGGGGGACCTTGTGTGCCCTGCAAGATTTTAATTCGGTGTAGTGTGTTACTAACGGTAATCTTTGAGACTGTGGTCTATTCATGTAACTGACCAGATCCTCCTGTGTCGTTCTGGGCTGATTCCTGACCTTTCTCAGAATCATCCTTACCCCACGAGGCAAGATCTTGATCTTGGTGCGAAATCATAATCTGTAATCTTAGGCCCCGTTCACACGGCTTATTTGCCGACGATTGGCGCCGTATTCCTGCGCCGGATTTGCGCTTCAATACGGCGCCAATCCGTCGGAGTCATTACGGTAATCCACTGCTCTCATAGAGAACAGTGGAAATCCGTCGCTCCTCCCTCGCTCGCAAATCCGCCGCGGGGGAGAAAGTGACATGCACATTATTTACGGCGCGTAACGCCGCCGTAAACCAATGCATTGTCTATGGGCCGGGAGCGGCGCGCCCCCCCGCCGCTCCGGCCCCGGGGGCCCCCGGTCCCGCATTCACGGCGGATTTGTGCCGCTCAATACGGCCCCCAAATCCGCCGGCAATAAGCCGTGTGAACACGGCCTAATCCTTAGATAGAGCTCTGATCCCGCTATCCAGACTATTACACTGGGTGTGTTGTATGGTCACGCAGCTACTCATCATGTGTCTGAGGAGTATATCTGATATGAGAGAATCGAGTTACAATGTTATAACATTAAATATATAAGAAATAATATTATATGTAACCATTTGTAACCCATACCGGGGAAATTGACAGTCATCTTGTGTTTCTTCCATTTTCTAATAATTGCGTCAACAGTTGTTGCCTTCTCCACAAGACACTTGCCTACTGTCCTGTAGCCCATCCCGGCCTTGTGCAACTCTACAATTTCGTCTCCATGGTCTTGGCCATGGTAGAGAGGTTGGAGTGTGATTGATTGTGTGGACAGGTGTCATGGGGGCTGGTGCGGGTGCCGCGGCTGCCCGCAACCATCCCCTTGCTGCCCAGGCTCCGGCGCCAGTACACTTACCCTTCCACGCTCCTGTGCTCTCTGCTTCTGTCTGTGCCAGCTGCTGCGCGCGTACCCGCTGCTTAGGGCACGAGAGCGACGGCTGGTCTGTATTTAAATTGTATTTAAATTTGTCAATTGCCGGCCGCTGGTCCTATATATGGTATACGCCTCCTGCACTCTCTGCCAGATTGTTGGTGTGCGTTTAGTGTGTTTTGGCAGTGTTGGAGTTTTGTTTTGATTACCCGTGTCCCAGTCCGTTCCGCTACGTTTCTTGACCTTGCCTGTTTGCCGCCTGTCCTGACCGTCTGCCCGTCTCTGACCATGAACCTCTGCCGCCCGTCCTGACCTCCTGCCTGTCCCCGACTACGTCTCCAGTTTACGATTCTGTACCACGCACTACCCCGGCCGCCATCGCAGGCAAGTCACGTCAGGGGTAAAGACCTGGTAGCCTCACGCCGCAGCAAGTCCGCTTTGCAGCGGGCTCTAGTGAAAACCGGGGGCTACTAAGACTCTGCTCCCTGGCGTGGCTTAACTATCATCCTTTGCGGTGGTCCAGCGAATCCACCGTTCCATTACAACAGGTGTCTTTTATACAGGTAACAAGTTCAAACAGGTGCAATTAATACAGGTAATGAGTGCAGAGTAGGATACATCTTAAAGAAAAACTAACAGGTCTGTGAGAGCCAGAGTTCTTGCTGGTTGGTAAGTGATCATATACTTATTTTATGCAATAAAAGTAATTATTTTTTTTTTATTTATTTATTTTTAGATTCTGTATCTCACAGTTGAAGTGTACCTTAGATAAAAAATTACAGAACACCTCCATTCTTTATAGGGGGGAAAACCTGCAAAAACACCAGTGCATCAAATATTTATTTTCCCCACTGTATATAGAATTGGTGTAGAAATCTGCAGTTCATCCTCACCTAAACAGAGGACACTATATAGTAGCTGCTTAGGTATAAAATGCACACGCCTTGCTGAGTAGACCATATGGCTAACTTTAGTGATGTGGCGGGCACATTGCTGTACAGTTTATTACAAGAGGTACAAGCAGCAGGTTAATCTCCATATACCAGATTAGAACATATAGAAATAAAGAACTTTAACCCATACATGCCAACTCTCCCGCTTTTGGCGAGGGGGTCCCGCTAATTGGGGTCTCACCCCGCCCTCCCGGCAGAGTTGGCATTTCTCCAGCCGCCAGCAGGCGGCGGGGGCTCTTTAACTAACCGCGGCGACAGAGTAGCGCTGGTGCGCTACTCTGGCGCCGCCGGGCCGTTCCCACAGGCGGGTGAAGTGGCCGCTGCGCCCGCTTCATCCGCCCGGAGTCTCGCTGTGAAGGGAGGAGGCAGAAGGGATCCCTTTCCCCCCTTTCCCCCTTCCCCTGTATGTTCAAACGCCGGGGTTGGCCCGTACTATACAGGTCCCGCGGGGCAAGGGGAAAATGGCGCGCGGGCTGCTCTTTACTTCCCCTGAGGGGGGATCGTCCGGACGGACGCGGCGCAGGAGCCCGGGCAGGTGAGTGGCTTTTAATTAAATTTTTTTTTTTAGGGGGGCATCCCACCTGGGAAAAGAATTCCCAGGGGAAAAGGGGGCACTACCTTTGGGGGTAACCCAAAAAGGGCACTACCCGGCTAACAATGGGGGACTACCGGGCAACAGAAGGGGGGCACCCACCGGCAAACAAAGGGGGCCCCCCCTTGGGAACAGAGGGGGCCCCTCACCTGGCAAAAAAATGGGGGGACTACCTGGGGGAAACCCAAAGGGGGGGCCACCATTTTGGGAAACAAGGGGGGCCCCCTAAACCCGTCAACAGAGGGGCACCCCAACCTTGGCAAACCCAAAGGGGGGCATTTTACCCGGGTCACAATGGGGGCACTTACCTGGGGTAAACAATGGGGGCAACTGGCAACAGAGGGGGCAACTACCTTGCAACAGGGGCACCACCCGGAAAAAAAATGGGGGCAACTTTCCTGGCTTAAAAAAGGGGGGCCCTCTACCTGGCTACAGAGGGGGGCATTACTTGGCTACAAAGGGGGGATCTACTTGGCTAACAAGGGGCATCTACCTGCCGTAAGGGGGCACTAACTTGGTTATGGGGGGCTACTCCTGGTTATTAAGGGGGATCTTCCTGGCTTTTTTTTTCAAAGCCGTTATTGGTTAGGTGGAGTGGGGGTTTTGGTCTTTTTGAAATGGGTGAGGTCCCCACTGACCAAGATTTGGGGGTGGCCCCCGCAAAATTTTCCCCGTTGTGTCCACTACAATCTCCTTCTTTTTCAATTTCAAAAAAAATTGGGCAACCCATGCTTTAACCAAGGGCCCATGCAAGCCCAGATGAGTAATTGACCCAAAAGGGAAAGTGGGTTTAAAACGGGGGTCCCCCAACCTTTTTTCCACCCAAAACCATTTTATGAAGACATTTTTTCCCCTGCTCGGTGGGGTTTTGGGGGTATCGGGGGCAGGGTTAAAGGGGGGGGTTTAAGGTTTTTGGAAACACACACACAAAAAAAAGGGCACAATTTAAAAAAAAAAACCCCAATAAAAATCATTTCCGGGTCATTTAGGGTTTAAATATGGGGGAATCAAAATTATATAACTGCAGACTGAATTAAACAGGACTGTTTTGGGCACATTATAAAATGGGAAATTTTTATACATTTATAAAACAGCTCTGAGGGCACCCCTTATGTTTGGGGAATTTAGGTCCCCCATTTTGGTTTAAAAAGTAGGGAATGTATAAAAGCCTCCCCCCCAAAAGGTAGGGAATTTTTTGGACCCCAATAGGTAGTTTTATCGGAAAGGGGCCCCCCGGGCGTAAAATAAGGGAAACCCCGGCCCCCAAAACAAAATTTTGGATGGGGGGCCCGGCCCCCTACCCCCCCCCCCAAACCCCCCCCTCGCCCACTCTTGGAACTTTTTAATTTCCCCCCCTTAAAACCCGGACCAATGCTTCCGTTAAATAATGTAGATAAACCAAAGGGCAAATTTTCCTCCCAGGCAAAATTTAACCCTCATTCAGCTACCAAATAAATCCCACTTACAAAACCACAATTACCAATAAAAGCTGTTTCATATGGACCTGATTTACCCCCCAAACATACCACAAAAAATTAAACCCCTACATAGTGACTGAATTTAAAACCCTACCCCTATTAATTTATCAGTGCCCAAAAACCAATTAAATACCATATATTTTACCCTATAGTTTTATATACTAGGGGTTTCACAGGCCTTTTTAGCCTTATAATTTCCTCCCTTTAAATGACCAAATAGTTTTAGACAAGCGTGTACACAGCCCTTTTGCAGACTAATAAGTTAAAACAGTACAGTTAAAAATCTTGTGACTCAAAAGGTGACGTTTCTCGACCAATCGTTGGGCTTTTCCCCCTTTGGGTTTTGCATACGTTTCCCCACCTTCATATGACGGGCTCCCGACCACTTGGGCCCCGCAGGGTTTAGGGCAAAAAATATCTTAAAAAATTCCCGACTTTTCCAGCACCCCGCCCCCCGGTATATAGGGTCCATTTGGGAGGCAGGTATAAAAAGATATATGGGGCCCCAAATGGAAGGTTTAGGTAGCCAATAGATGCCCATATAGGCACGCAGGTTTAGTAGCTATGGGGGAGCCATACAGGAGACGGGGGAGGTGGTATAGGGGGCCCAAAAGGTAGGGGTTTAGGTAGCAAAGGGGCCCTATATAAGTAACAGGGGAGGCCTCGGGGCTAAAAGGTAGGCAAGCTTTAGGGGGGTATAGGGGCTATATAGGGAGAAGGCTTCACGGTAGCTATAGGGGGTATTAGCGACAGACAGAGCTATATAGCACCTTTTGGGGGGATATTTGGCAGCTGGGGGGCTAGCAGGGAGGGGGGGACTATCAGGCAGGCCCCGGGAGGCTACTAGGGGGCCGGGGGGTATCTAGGCAGGGCCGGGGGGGGCTTCTAGGGACCGGGGGGCTCTCTAGGCCCGCGAGGGGGGTATAAAGGCAGGCCAGGGGGTATACGGCGGCTATGGGGGGATACGGGGGCAATGGGGTAAACGGCAGGGATATGGGGGGTTAACGGGAGGGATATGGGAACGGCAGGGTTTGGGGGGGGATACGGCAGGCATATGGGGTAATGGGGGGCATATGGGGGTTTTTACGGCAGGCAATGGGGGTATACGGCAGGGATTGGGGTATATAGGCACATATGGGGTATATAGGCAGGCATATGGGTATAGGGAGGCAAAAAGGGTATTAGGGGGGTTAGGGATAGGGGTATATGGCAGGATATGGGGTATTGGGGCAATGGGGTATATGGGCAGGCTTCGGTGGTATGTGGCAGGCAAATGGGTATATAGACAGGCGGATGGGGTATATAAGGAATGGGCTATATAGGCGCATATGGGGTAAAAGGCAGGGGATTGGGGGATATAGGCAGGGATTGGGATATATAGGCAGGCATATGGGTATTTAAAGGGAAGCTAGGGGTATACGCAGGGATAGGGGGCTATATAGGCAGGCATATGGGGTAAATAGGCAGGCATGTGGGGTATATAGGCAGGCATGTGGGATATATAGGCAGGCACATGGGGTATATAGGCAGGCATATGGGGGTATATAGGCAGGCATATGGGGGTATATAGGCAGGCATATGGGGTGTATGGGCAGGCAGGTGGTATACGGCAGGCATATGGGGTATATAGGCAGGCATATGGGGGTATATAGGCAGGCATATGGGGTATATAGGCAGGCATATGGGGGTATACGACAGGCATATGGGGTATATAGGCAGGCTTAGGTGGTATACGGCAGGCATATGGGGTATATAGGCAGGCATATGGGGTATATAGGCAGGCAAATGGGGTATATAGGCAGGCTTAGGTGTTATACGGCAGGCATATGTGGTATACGGCAGGCATATGCGGTAGGTAAAATAAGAAACAGTTTACTCACCTCGGTCCATGCTCCCCCGATGCGCCGCGCTGCAGCCTCTGTGCAGCCTCTGTACTCAGCGCGGGCGGCGCGGTGATGTGACGTCACCGCGCGCGCCCACGTGATCATAGAAAGCCGGCAGGGGAAGTAGCAGAGCGCATCGTCGCTCCACTCTGCTACCTCCCTGTAGTGCTGTCTCTGAATGCTCGGGCCGGAGGTAGGTATTATATATATTCCCCCTGTACATATTATATACATACCCCTGTATGTATTATATATATACCCCCTGTAGATATTATATACATGCCCCCTGTAGGTATTATATATATATGCCCCCTGTAGGTATGATATACATGCCCCCTGTAGTAGTTATATACATGCCCCCTTTAGGTAATTATATACATGCCCCCTGTAGGTATTATATACATGCAGAGGAGTAACTTGAAGCTCCTGGTCCCCAATGCAAAAAGTGGAATTGGGCCCCCCCAGCTACCATGTGTTATTTATAAAACTGGTGTCTTCATATGTGGCAGGAGGACTTTTGGGTCCCTTCAGGCTGCAGGGCCCAGTAACGACTGCTATCTCTGCACCCCCTATAGCTACGCCCCTACATGCCCCCTGTAGGGAACAATCTAGATGTCCCCTGTAGTAATTGTATACATGCCCCCTGTAGGTATATAAACATGCCCACATAGGTATTATATACATGCCCCCTGTAGGTATTATATACATGCCCTCATAGGGATTATATACCCTGCCCCCTGTAGGTATTATATATATATTCCCCCCTGTACAATATTATATACATACCCCTGTATGTATTTTATATACCCCCTGTAGATATTATATACATGCTCCCTGTAGGTATTATATATATTCCCCCTGTACATATTATATACATACCCCTGTATGTATTATATATATACCCCCTGTAGATATTATATACATGCCCCCTGTAGGTATTATATATATATGCCCCCTGTAGGTATGATATACATGCCCCCTGTAGTAGTTATATACATGCCCCCTGTAGGTAATTATTTACATGCCCCCTTTAGGTAATTATATACATGCCCCCTGTAGGTATTATATACATGCAGAGGCGTAAATTGAAGCTCCTGGGCCCCAATGCAAAAAGTGAAATTGGGCCCCCCAGCTACCATGTGTTATTTATAATACTGGTGTCTTCATATGTGGCAGGAGGACTTTTGGGCCCCTTCAGGCTGCAGGGCCCAGTAACGACTGCTATCTCTGCACCCCCTATAGCTACGCCCCTACATGTCCCCTGTAGGGAACAATATAGATGTCCCCTGTAGTAATTGTATACATGCCCCCTGTAGGTATTATATACATGCCCTCATAGGTATTATATACATGCCCCCCTGTAGGTATTATATACATGCCCTCATAGGTATTATATACATGCCCCCTGTAGGTATTATATATATATTCCCCCTGTACATATTATATACATACCCCTGTATGTATTTTATATACCCCCTGTAGATATTATATACATACCCCCTGTAGGTATTATATATATATGCCCCCTGTATGTATTATATACATGCCCCCTGTAGATATTGTAAACATGCCCCCTGTAGGTATTATATAAATGCTTCCATATCCCCTGTAAGTAAATAGGCAGGGTATTAAAAAAATAAAGAAAGTTACTCACCTCTCCTTAATCCATCGCCGAGCTCTTTGCTCCAGGAGCTGGTGTCCGGCGAGACCCAGCGGCGCAGGGGGCGTGACGACACTGCTGCATCATTTCCCCTGTGCTGCTGATCTGTATGTTCAGCGCTGTATATACAATGCATGGGAAAGCAGGGATGGTAATGAGGTGTCCCTGCTTTCTCCCTGGCGAAGCAGCTGCACGCTATGTGTGAAGTTTCTATCTCTGCGTGGCCATCTTATAACGGCCGTGCAGAGTATATACCAACCGCCCAGACTGATACAGTCAGCTGGCAGTCTGCATCATTTGGAACCCAGTGCCGCAGCCTGGAGGTTAGGGACCCCTGTGTTAAAGGGAACCTGTCACGTAGGTTATGCCACCCTTGCTGAGGACAGCATAAGCTAGTGACAGACAGGCTGTTTGCAGCAGTGTGTCTCTTATTTAGTGAAATCCAGTAGTTTTAGAGAATTTAATGCTCGAATATGGCAGTTTGCAGTCAATTCTGCCAGAGAGGGGTCCAGTTTATTCATGAGCGGGTGTTAGACCCACCCACCTGTCATTTATTCATAGGTTTCATTATGCAAAGTAATAGGTTGAATCAGCTGTGAGTGGGTGGGGCTACGTATAGGTGGGTGTAGCTGTCACCTGCTAATGAATAAGCTGGACTCCTCTCTGGCAGAGCAGGCTGCAAACTGCCAGATTTGAATAGTAAATGATCTGCATTTTACAAAATAAGGGACACAGCGCTGGAAACAGCATGTCTGTCACTAGCTCGCATCTGACTAAGGACTATTTGTGTGAAACGCGTCAGAGTTAACAGACACAATATAACTCTTTAGTTACGTTGCATTGTGTTTGCTATTTATATATGCCCTATACTGGATTTTAATTTGATATAATAAAGAAGAACTAGCTTTTTTAGACTCACTTTTGCATTCCCTGGATGTGCAGCTGACTCATTTGTTTATTGCCCTTTAATTACTGCACACATATGGCGAGACAAGATGTATGATCCTCTTTGGGATCATACATCTTGTCTCACCTTATGTGAGCAGTAATTGACTCTTTCTTTTGTAAACTAATTGATCTTTGCCCACTATGGAAGCAGTATTCATCTGCAGAAATGTGTCTGGGCTTGTTAGGTTAGGGTGAAAGTTAGGATGACTAAGCGTCAGTGTTGTGGGGCCGCCCTTTTCGGTGCCGCTAAGCAGTTAAGGATCAGTAGCAAGGGATAGACTTAGAGTGGGAAAGTGCTATTATATACACTACTGCTATCACCACAATTCCCTACTTGAGTGCAATGTGGTGAATTATTATTACATTGTTATACAATACCTCTACTTGTCCCTAATTTATATGACCTTTTTCATAATTGGTTTGAGTTGTTTGAGTTACTGGAGGGTAATTGATATAAAAGCTATATATTTCAGGGGATATTTGCTTATTCTTCTGTGATTGGTATGTTCATGTTCCCACTTCTTATCTGCATTTCTACAAGCATAATTGTAGAACTTTAAAACCTGTTACCTTGAAAAGATTTAACCCATTCCTCCAGAACACCCCCAACCTACCCAGAAACTTCCCTGAAACAGTTGCTTTTGGGTACAGCGTGGGTTCTTTTGGGACACTCCCAGAAAGATCTGTATGTGGTGAAACAGGTGACCTCTGAGGTCAACAAGGCCACCAACTATTTTAGTACACTCTGCTGATGGATTCTCAAGGTAAAAGCAGTAGACTGGAATTTCAAATTCCCTGCCAGTTGTCATTAATTTGAATGGCCCTCTTTTTGAGGATGCTTTATTGGTGTTTTCTAGTGAACTTAAATGGGTTTTCTCGTGACAAAAATTAGCTTTTACCATGTAGGGAACGGTAAATTAAGACTTTTTCCAAATACATTAGTCTTTTGATATTACATTGTTGAAGAGATAAAAGAGATTTTATCTGCTCTGAGTGCACATAGGTTTCTATGGTTACCATCCTGCTCTTTCTTCCTGATTAGACAAAGGGCAGGGAGTGACATCACCAGGTCAGACAGAGGCTTGACAACAGAGTGTGTTACCTCTAACAAACAAAGGAGATTAATTACTTTTGATTGTTTACTTTGAGCTCTGTAGCCCTCTGCATTATAAATGACATCTCCTGCTCTCAATGTCAGTGCAGTTAGAAGAGCTGGGAATATGTAGCTGATATGTTAATCACAGCTATAGAATTACCCACAGCATAACCAAGAATAGCAAGGAACTGTAAATCTGAAGCTGCTTGTGGGTCCGTGAAACAGCATGTTGAGACAACCCATGTAATACCTAAATAGTTTAAAAAGGTTTAGGGGTTGGAAGGCTGCAGACTCTTCTTTCTGTAAATTAGTGGTGATTGAAGCTTGTACTCTACATTCCTGTTCTCTTTCGAATTGTCTCTCTCAGATGAAAGGGAATCTATCAGTTGGCTTATACTGCCCACGCTGACGGCATCATGAGGTGGTGAAAAACCCACTGCTTGCAGCAGTCTGTAAACTTATTTTGAAGAATTTTTTACATAAATCTGGCAGCATGTAGCCCAGTGGTATAGCTACAGCATTAGTAGCACTCACACTTGTGACTGGTCCCCTGAGCCAAAGGAGCCCACAGTCTCCAATCCTGACCCGTATAACCTCTTAGATGCCATGGCTAGGAGCAGCCACAGTAATTAGATGATTGACAAAGGGGCTTCCTCTGTCTAACCATTGGCACCCCTGTAATAAAATCGCAGGGTGCCGCTATCAACAGAAAAATAAGTTATGTCTCCAGGAATAATGTGACATAAAAATATGACTTTAAAAGAATTTTTTAGTGACAAGTGTGATTTATTCATGTAAGGAGGGGCATTTAAAAGGTCGAGTACAGGGATGTAACTGGAGAAGCCTGGACTCATAGCAAACCTTTGGATGGGGCCCCACCCCCGGCCACAAACGTTTACTGGTGTCTGTTAAAATAGTCATGCATTAAATAGATAATACAAGGAGTAAACACCTCATCGTACGTAGCACCAACTTACTGCTACCAAACAGATCCCACTATACCAAGACCAACATTACGTTACTACATAAGGACCCAATTATACCGCCAGAACACAACCACAAATTACCACCAAATAGTGACTGAATAATACTCCTATTACTATTACTGAATAAAGATCAATATACAAAGACCAATATTACTGCCATATAGTGACCATATAGAGGTCGATACAGTGTACACAGGCTCTGCTGACTGTGTATTACCTCCATATAGTGACCATATAGTGATAATTAACAGTATACACAGGCTCTGCAAACTGTATATTACCTCCATTCATTGACCAATATGGTAGGTTTCAATGT
>JAODAL010084021.1:0-11054 GCA_025379985.1 Phyllomedusa bahiana
TTTCCAAACCCTTTCCCAAACCTTTTTTTATTCTCTATAGTTTTTGTTGATGCTACGTGCCCTTTTATAGGCCCTTTTGGCAGTGACAGGGGATAGCAGGTACTACCCGGCCACACTCTTTCGGGTCTACAAGCAAGCTAGATCACTGAAGGACACTTTCTGTCGACCCCGCATTAGGCATCATAAACCCCCGGGGGCCCCGGATGAGGATAGGCAAGGGGGGTGATCGCCTAAGCGCCACCCTGGCAAAAGTAAGGGCGCAGTTTAATGTAAAACACAGTTTTTAAGCACCACACTACAGCAACAACCACTGATTTTTTTCTACGCCGCTATGTCGCCCCGATAGGGAACTAAAATATCCCCAAAACTTTTTGTGCAGGCCCAAATAAAAAAGTAACCAAAAAAATTTTTGGACATACACGCAAAAAAAAACAAACATTCCTTATCTCTCTCTAACTCTCTTCTGCCCCTCAATCAGTTTCCCGCACCACACTCCACAAAAACGCCTTAGTTAACATCAAAACCAGGGTAACATTTTCTTGCTCTTCTCTTGGATCTCTCGCAGCTTTGACACTTTTGACACACCTCCCCTCAGCATGCCATGCCATTGGCCTCCAGGACACTGCTCTCGTTGGGTACCCGTCTGATCCTCCTCAGTGTCTCTTTTTTCGGATCTACCCCCTCTCCCTCTTGCTTTGGAGTTCCTCGGGGACCGTTCAGCCCTCTCCTCTTTTCATTGTACACAGCCCCCATTGGAAAAACCCACAGCAATTGGGCTTCCAGTCCCAAACTCTTCGACGACACCCAATTATACACCTCCCCCATACATCATCCTACCTCCTACAAAACACCATGACGTCTTCCGCGTCTTTGACATCAGTCCTCTCTCCTTCTGAAACTAAACCTCAAAAAAACTGAACTTTTTACTTTCCCCCATCTACAAACCCAACCCCCCACCCTGCTATTTCCTTCAGTATGTGGTACCCCCTTTTTCTCCTAGGCACAGGCCCACTGTCGGGGGGTTATATTAGTTTTCTGATCTGACCTTCCCCCCAATATCCCAAACCCTTCCCCTCCTTCCCCCCTCCCCCAAAAACATCTCCAAATCCGTCTTTTTTTCATTGGGGAAAAAAGTCAAACCCAATGTGGGCCCTTTTTCTTTCTCGTCTTGACTACGTAACTCCCGCTAATCGGGCTCCCCCCGCAAAATCTCCCCTCTTCAAACTTCCGAATGCAGCAGCCAGGCTCACTTCCCCTTTCCCGCCGCTATACTAATCCTCTACCCTGTGTCTCACGCCTGGTTGCCCTTCATACAGATACAGTTTAAAACCCGCACTCTCACCCATAAAGCTCCCACACGCTGCACCCCCATACTCACCTCCCTCCCCTCTGTCCCACCACCCCCCCGCTCTCTCGCTTTTCTGCTGAATCAGGGTTTCACTCATCAACATCCGAACCCCCATCCCTCTCCAAGTTTCCCCGTGCGCACCCGTTTTTCTGGAACATGCTACCCTGGCATCAGGCACATTCACAACCCTCACAGTTTTAAGAGGGCCCGGAAAACACTTCTAGTCTGGCCTACCAAGATCCCAACCTATCACACAATCTTCACTCCCGCATTTGGGGCACTCACAGCACTTATCTTTTAAAATAATTACTGCAGGGGGGGCAGGTTCACCCCTTTTTTTCATGTAAACCCCCCCTTTTTAGAAACAAGGGGGCCCAAGTAAACTTGGCACTTCTTACCGAGTTTCACCCATACACCCTAAAAATTTTGTAACTCTCAGGGGCAGGACCCCACACCTTGTTTCTCATCAAAAAGTATTTTTAATGTGAATGTCTGACGTTTCCCTTGAATTTGAAAGTCTGCGGAATATGTTGGCCTATTAAATAAATATTATTATTTTTTATTTTTATTCCCCAAAATGTCGGTGTTCCTTCTCCTTTATTAAGCTGGCAAGCAGTTTTAAACTTTTGAGTAAACTTGCAAAACCGATTTTTTCATTGTTAAAATCTTTTGTCACTGTTTTTTGTAAAAACCTTTTTTAAATTTTTCATGTATTATAACAATCACCCCATTTAAAACATTAATAAGCATCTTTTCTGGTCAGTAAAATAAAACACACCTCAATTATGCGTTAATTTTAAAAAATTGTGAACGCTATTTAGCATGTACGTAGTGATTCTGATAACTAAAGGTCGTGGTTTTTTATTTCGCATCCAGAACAACAACTATTTACAAAATTTCCTCTGTACTAGACATATTACCCATCGCCTTGGAACTCATAACAAGCCATTGTTTTTCACTTTGGTTGGGGGTCTATCTGAAAAATTTTACCCAATAAGAACAAGGGCACAAGCTTCTGGAAATTTACTGTTCATTAGAAATTGCAAAACTTTAGCCCTGTATTTTAAGCTTTTTGAATTGATTGATTTCCATATCAATTCCACCCTTTAAAGGTTTTTATTTTCAAATGAGTCCTAAAGGGAGAAAACCCTAGGTGAGACTGGGGGTTCTTCCACGGGCTAACCCTATTCCCCTTGAGGAAACTGGTCTTCATCCCAAACCCTTTGCTAACATAACTGGAAACACGGGCACTTCAATCCCCCCCTGGGCTCCTCATTGGGGCTCTGCTTTGGGGTTATAATCTTCCTCGGGTGATCAAATTCCCCAAGATATCATCCCCCCATCAAAGGCCTTTTCAAGAAACCTTTTGTTTTTTCCTCATCATAATTTTAACATTTTTTGAATCATACACATAGGGGAAAACAACAAACTCCCAGGACCATAAAACTAGTTTTAGACTAGGTTAGGATTTCATCACAAAGTTGAAATCGGCAAGGTTTTAATGGGGATCAAAATTTTCAGATCATGCATAATTTAAGGGGAAAATCTGGCACCCCTATTAAGAACGCGCCATTTTCTCCTTCCTGTCATTTTGGGCGCCACAAATCAATTACAGAATAACAGGGTAATGTGTGTGCGACGCATGCTGGGATGTGTAGGTTGCGATTTGGGGAAAAACACATCCTCGTTTTAACATAAACAGCCCTCCTGTTCAGCCTTTGTGCCCCTCAGCTTCTCATAGGAAAGCGTGGCTCTGCCTGTGCCAAAAAGCTCACGAAATTAGTCTATTTTTGCCAGAGAAAAACCTCTCTATTACGTGACCTTCCCCAAATTTTGTTAGATTTGGATTTAAGGGTTTTTAGAGTTAGCTAAGGGAAAATTTAAAACAGCATCTACCGCGAAAATCACGGGGACGGGGGGGGCCCCCCGGGGGAAACACCAACCATCTATAAAAAACACTGGAAAAGTCACCAAACTTTTTAGACTTTTTCACTGCAAATCTTTTTTATTTTAAAAGTTTTTTCAAAAAATATTTTTTGGATATTGGGCACCTAACTTTTATTGGTTACACATCATTCTAGTTTCTGCAGGTCTCTTTGTTAGGTGCCAAACTCCCCTTTTTATTTTCAGTATACATTTCAAAGGTGTTCATTTTTAAATTTTTTCCCTTTCCACCTGTGTTGAATATCCCCTTTCAGTTAAATTACAATCCCGCAATTTAGTACACAGGTTTTTTGTTTCCAAAAATACCGGTTTTAAAAACATAACAATACTTTTTTTGACTTTTTCGCACCCACTTTTTTCATTTGCGCAGCTTTCCACTAAAACTTAAAACAGCAATTCTATAGTCACCACGGGGGAAATTTAAAAAGGGAAAAAAAATACCGTTTATTTACGAAAACATAACAATGGGTTTTTTTTTGCTTTTTTTGCCCAGCCCCCAGATTTGTTGATACACACCTTGCATTTTAAATTTGAATCCAGAAATTTTTTGTTTTTGATTAGGGGGATTTGGGGAAAAAACCCGGGAAAATTCCCAATTTTTTAATAAGAATTTTCAAAACTTTTTCCCATACCCCCTCACTTTTTTTTAATTTCTGAACATGGAGCAAATGCAGGTGGTAACCGACAAAGGGGGGGGTAGCACAGGGAGGAGGGGGAACGGAAAAGGGTTTCTCCTTCCATTTGTTTGGCGAAAAACCCCAAAATGCCAGGATCTTTCATTTGCGGGAAACCGTCAGGCCTGTCTTCGCTGGTCGGGGCCTTGTGAACCCTAAGAAAACAAAACATCGTGGGCCCAATCTTTTCCTTCATTTTAATGCAACCTCCCATCTAGCAGTCTTACCCCTCGTCCCCCCCAGTCAAGGGGCCAAAAAATGTCCCATTAAGCATAAACCAGCATCCGTAAAACCCATAAACAGCCCAAATGTAAATTTTCGTTTTACCCACCCCCTTTG
This sequence comes from Phyllomedusa bahiana, assembly GCA_025379985.1. Lineage (NCBI taxonomy): Eukaryota > Metazoa > Chordata > Amphibia > Anura > Hylidae > Phyllomedusa > Phyllomedusa bahiana. The sequence continues at coordinate 4,306 of JAODAL010084021.1, forward strand.
GATAATCCATTGTCTGAAAAACCTTTTTAAAATGAAAAAATGGGGTTGGGGCCCAAAAGGGCAGTTAAAAGATCAAGAGGATGATTTAGCCCTGCTCTGACCCCAGTTACTATGCCATCAGAGTGGGTTTGAAGGAACCCCGGCCCAATCGTAAAAAAACCCCGGGGGGTTTTGGGCAACCCCCTTGCTTGCCCCTTGCTTGTACCCCGCACTTCGGGATGCAGAAAGTCGGGACGACCCAAGTCACCGTGTTGATGTTGAAAAATAAAGACGACATTGCTACCCATCCGGGTTTTTTTTCCGCAAATTGTTTGCGACCCGCTTCATCATTTGGAACGGGGAGGAAGACGATGGGAGTTAAATACGGGTCCCCCCACAAAAAGGGAGAGGGGTCCAGAACCCCGCTGATATGTTTTCCGCCACCCCAAAGGGCACCCGAAATCCCCGCCCCTCGCTTATCGCCGTCAAAAAGGCCAGCCCTCTCAACCCGGGTCCTTTTTTTTAGAAAGCCTCGATTCACCCAGCGATGTCAAAATTGCCGCCTTGGGCCCGTAAACCATAAGAAGAGGCAAAAACCCTTTAAAGGGGTTAACCCCCAAACCCAACATGCCCTAGTCACTTTCAGCAAAACCCTGAGTGAAATGGGGAACACTTGGAAAAAAAAGGGCCCAGACTGACCCCCCGGGGGCCCTCCAAACCCCACTGTCAAAACCCTCCTGTCTCCCCTCCCCCCCTCCTCCGCCCCCACCAAGCTTTTCCCCCGTTTCCCATGTCTCTCAGAGTCATGATGGGGGCCCACCCCGCTATCCCCCCCCCCCCCCCCCCCCCCTCCACCGTCGCCCGAAAAACCACCACCACCACCATAAAACCCATACCCCCCTTCTCCTTCCGCCATTTTAAACGCCCTTTCACCCGTACAGGGGCCACCCTGCGGGCCAGCCTTCTGCCCTTCCGGGTTTTTGGGAGCAGAAAAAAAACATTTAAAAACCCCAAACCACCCCCAAAGCCAAAACCCTTTAATGTCGCATTGCCAGGTTTTTGGGCCCTTTGGGAAAAAGCTGCCTTTCCGTCGGGACACAGATGGTTCCGCCAGGGCTTTGGCCCTCCCCCTCCCCCCAAAAACCCAAAAAGCCGAGCAGGTTTTTCCCCTTCCCCCCAAAAACCCGCCCCCTTCCCTGGCCACCAGGTTCCATCAAAAAATTTCAAGCGCTTTGTCTGCACCCTGGGCCCGGAAAACCCCATCCCCACCCCCAAACCAGGGACAAAGAAACCAGGGCCAAGGCCACTTATCTCTGTGAAAAGCTCATTTTGGGTGGTTTGGGGGGGATTCCCCCGGTTTAAGGTGGCTCTCAGCTGGGGCGCACCCCCTTTAAAAAACCGCAGGAGGGTCGGGGCTCTTTCCCCCAAGGTCCCTGGTGGCATAAACCGGCCCCCAAACCCCGGGCCGTTTAAAATTAATCTGTCTTGGAACCGCCACCCACCGGGTTCGGGAAGCTTTGGACGGTTTTCTCCGCAACGAGACCGGCGCCTGACGGGGTTAAAAAGAAACCCTTGTCCCGGGCCCAAAGGTGGGGGTGCATAACGGGCGAAATCTGCGGGCCCGCCCTTAAAAAACGGTAGGCTGGAGCAAAATCCCTTGCCGGGCACTTCCCATGAACCTTTTTCGTCCAAAAATTTTCTAAAGAGCTCCCCCCGGGTCGGGCCCAGCCTGCTGAAAAAGGGCTCGAGGTCTGAGTTCCACTTCCGCCGTTCGCCCCCCCTCCCTTTCGTCCCCCCGGGCGCGTTGCACGTCAGCTGGGCCTCCCCGTCAACCTTCTCTTTTTTGCCCGGGCAACACCTGGAATTCCACCCTCCCCCTGCTCCAGCGATTGGGGAGCAGCCAATGCCTTTAAACCCCAGTACGAAGTGACCAGGGCCTACAAGCAGCGGGGGCGGACCTGGGGGTTTTTGAGCCCCCCTGAGGGAAGGCAGTAAAAGAGCTCTGCACCATCCTTCCCTTTTTTGAAAAACCCCCCAAAAAATTTGGTCGGGCGGACAAATTCCCTTTTGCCCCAGCATGACATTGGGGTGATCAAAGTTCGGGAACATCTTTGGGGGACACTCTAAAACATCAGGCCCCCGGCCAGGGGACGGAGGAGGGGGCCCGGCCCCCAAAGCAGACACAAGCCTTTCACTCCGTCAAACCACCAAAGGGCCCCACAAATTTTTTCAATTTATCGGTCTTCATTTGGGGTGGTTCAGGGTCCAGAGCTAGTGCAAGGGGCACCTCAGCTCCCCAAAGGGGGCATCAAACTGAAGGGAAGTCAGGGGGGTGGTTTAACTGTCCGGAGGAAAACGGAGGGAGGAGGAGGGGGGAGGAGGGGGGTATTCCCCCAACAAACCCAGCCCTGCCCTTTGGGAAAAAGGGTTTGGGGTAAATTTGAGGCAGATGAGGGAAAATGAGTTTGGGAATGCCCCCAAACCCCGAGGCTTGGGGAAATCAAGGGTCCATCTCTCAATGAGTGGGTTGGGTGCTCCAAATTTTTTTCCAAAAAGAACCCCCGCATTTAAACCATCAAAAGAACAACAGTTTCCCGGGTGGTCACCCCCCCTTTATCCCCCGGGACAAAAACAAAACTCAGCACTTTCCTTCCACCCACCCAAAAGAGAGTAAAATTTTAGGAAATGGAACCTTGCCCGATTTAACAACGGGAAACATCTGTTTGTCTGCTTTTACGTTCTTCAAAATTTTCCCGGGGGAACAAAAGCCAACGGCGTGACCAAACATTTAAATGCCAATCCGAGCGGGAGCAGCGGGAGCCGCAGGCAAGGTGGCAGAAGCCTAATGGGGGGGCCCCTGGCAAACCTTTTTAAACCCCCTCACAAACCATGCAATGCCGGGCCCCCCATACAACACCCAAGAACCAACTTAAGATCATGGGCACAAAATCTCGTCTCAAAACCGAAAATTTTTTGTATTGGGTTTCCCGGGCCCAATAGACCCTTTTGGGTATCCAAAATGGACGAATGGGCCAGCTGACTCGCCCCCGCCATAGAGGGGTTGTCCTCCAGCAGCCCGCGTCATATCTGAGGGGACCCCTTTACACCGCTGGAGGAGTAAAATTACAGCAAACGCATCCCGGGTTTTCCACAGATAATGTGGATTGTTTGAACTTTCCCTCAAGATGGGAAACAGGGAAAGGGTCTCTGATGATGTTGTGGGGCCCCCAATTTCCGAGGGGCACCGTTATTTTCTGGCTACTCACATTCCTCTCCCAAAAAAAATGGTCCTCTTGAAAAACTTTTTTTAAAATTTCATTTCTTACTGCAATTTTTTTTCTCAATTCCCAAAAGTTTTATTTTGCCCGGGTTTTGGGTGTGAGGAGACTAAAAGACAACCCAAATTTTTATGACAAAAACCATTTCCCTTTAAATCCTTTTATCTTTAGAATTTTTTAAAATTGTCAATGGGTTTTTGGGGTCATGTTGCCTCACAATTTTTTTAAAATGGCTTTAAAAAGTCATATTTTTAAAAATTTTTTGGGGCAAAAAGGGTTGAGATACAGCAATAATCATGGGCCCTTTTGGGAAAAGAAAAATTTTGGGTTCTAATGGGATTTCCCCTCACAATTTTTAAAAGTGGGGAGAAGTAAAATTTTATAAATTTTTTTTTCATGTTGCCCGTTAGAAAACACAATTTAAAATGGTCCTTTGGAACAGAAAAAATGGCTTTTTAAAATGTCAATTCCCTTCCACTTTTTAACAGTGGCTGAAAGTCCCTTTTTATAATTTTTTGGGGCATGCTGCTTTTTAAAAGCAGCAATACTAAATGTCCTAATCTAAAAAATTTTTTTTCAAAAAGACATTTGTTCTTTACAATTTTCAAAAAAGGGTCATGGGTCCCTGTTTTTTAATTTTTTTGGGGGAAAAATTTTGGGGTGACATCACTATAAATACAGGGTCCTATTCTAAAAAATGTTTTTTTCTAACAGACATTTTTCTTCACAAAAGGGCCAAAGTGGCTCAAGTTTCAGGGCTTTTTAAAAATTTTTTGGGGGGCCCTTTGCTGTGACATGCACTATTTCTACAAAGGGCCTATCAAAAAAAAGTTTTTTTCTAACAGACATTTTTTTCTTCACCAAAGGGCAAAGTGGCTCAAGGGTGATTTTGGGGGTTCAAAACAGGGAAAAGGGAGGGGCACTGTTAATGGACACAAAATTGCAAAATGACTTTTTTTTTGCCAAAAATCTTTAAAAATACTATCAATCCCCTTTTTTGGGGACAACCCATTTAATACAATTAAAAAAAAGAAACAAAAAAAGGGGGGGAAATTTCCCCGATTTTTTAAAAAAGGGGTTTTCCCAGAATTAAAGTACTAAAAAACTTTAAAGTACAAAATAAACTGTTAAAAAAATTCCCCTAATTGTACAAGGGGGTACAGGAAAAATTTACCAGATGTAGGTTATTCAGAGGGCATGGAGTATGGAGCACGGGCAGAGAACAAAGTACAGAGACCATTCCTCCAGCACGTTGATTAAAAAGAGAAAAAAAATGCCAAATAAAGGGCACCTGGGGGTAAAAAAAAGGAGTGGTTTTAAACCCCAGTATTTCCAAGTGAAGCTCAATGGTCCACCCCTCAAACGGAGGGGCAAGCGCTACCCAGGGATTGACTGTGTACTTTAGGAAAAGGGTGGGGTTCTCCAAATTAACCCCCCCGGGCCCTTCCCCCGCACCTGCTTTTAGCCGACAGTTTTCCCTTTTCTGCGTCATCAGGGGATTTTAAAAACCCGCAAGTTAATAGATGACGGGCGGGCCCGCCTGGGCCTTTTCACCCCCCCCCAAAGAAAATTTCCCGGGCCCCGGTCATGCCCGTGGCCCAGGACAAAGGATAGTTCCCAAAGTCCATGAAAAAATAAAATGGTGGTTTAAAGACCCTTTTTCCGGGACTTTTTAAAGTTGGGGGGCATTTCAGGTTTTTGGGGGCCCTGCTGTGGCCCAGGACGGATAACAAAGTCCCTTTAAACTAAAATGGTGGTTTAAAGAAATTCCTTTTTTCCCCGGAAATTTTTTAAACTGGGGGTCAAGCAGGTTTGGGCTCAGCTGGTTCCAGGGCAGGGATATTCAATGTCCATTTTTAAGTAAAAAATGGTTCTTTTCATTTCTGCCTTCCCGGGACTTTTTAATTTGTGGGGGATCAGGTTTTAAAGGGGCCCGCTGTGGTACAAAACAGGGAAAAGTGAATGGTGGTGACTTTTTTCTGTGGCCCTTTTTTAGCCCAAGTGTTTTTTCCCAAGATGTAGCAGGGATCCCCTTTTTCTGTTGTTGGGGTGTTAATTTTCCCGCTTTTCCCCGCCCTGTTTGGTGTAAGAAAAGGGAAAGGGGTTGTTTTCCCCCCCATAAAAACTTTTTAAAGGTCATCGGAGATGATCGACTACGACTAAACGGGAAAACCCTTTTCGATGGGGGCCGACAATTCCCACGATGTCCGATAGCCAACTAATCGCTCAACACTAAATTTGACCAAAAAAAAAAAAGGGTATGGACACATCTCCCCAAATACTCCCATTTTCCCCCCCGCAAAACATTTTGGGAAAAAGGTCTGTATTTTTTGCATTTGAGGCTGATTCGTCATTTAAGGGGAAAATGCTTTTCCTTAAGGCCACAATTTTATGGGTTCCCCCCAGGGCTGTGTTATTTTGGGGTTGGGTGAACAAAAACCCCTCCCCTTTTTTAGAATTTTTTTTTAAAACCCCCCTTTTCTACTAAAAACCATATGTTTTTACTATTCTATTTTTTTGGGGGGAAAAAACCACAGACGTTGTCGGGACCACTTATCGATTAAAAACCCCTTACAGCTTGTCTAGTGTAAAGGGTGTTTTTTACACGGGTTAATTTTGGCGTGGGTTGGCGCCGTACCCGCTGCCGGGTTTTCGCTGCAGTACGGCGCCCCAAACCGTCGCAGTAAATTTCGGTAATCCCCCCAAAGAGAACCGTTTGGGTTCCGTCACTCCCCCCCAGCCGGCGAATCCCCGGGCGGGAGAAAATGACCCTGCACATTTTTAACGCGCGGGTTTGCCGTAATAATGCATTGTTTTAGGGCCGGGGGGCTGCCCCCCGCCCGCTCCCCGCCCCCCCCCGCTCCCCACCCCCCTTTTTCCGCCGGGAAATTGGGGAGCACAAACCGCTCGCAAATCCCCGTGAAAAGCCTTTTGAACGGGGCCCCAATTGTAACATCTTTTCACATTAAATTTTACATAATTTAAAACAAGCCCCATTTTTTGTTAATGATGACCCTCACCTTGGGGCCCTAGAGGAAACTTTTCAATAATGCTGCCAAAGGGGCCCGATTTAGAACGCCTCAAACACGATTCCTCTATTTCCCCAAAACATTTTTATAGTAATCTCTCCATGTCCCGAGAGGGGGCAATATTGAAATATTAACAGGGCATTAAATAATTTTTTTCAGGAGTGCATCCCCTTTTTTAAATTTTAAAAAAACTTTTGCTTTGGGTCTAATCCCTTTTATCCACAGACCAATTTTACATCGCTTTTTGATCTAACCCCGATTGTGTGAGAAAAGGGAGTTGGGGAAGAAAATTTCAATTTTACCCTTTAAAAATTGATTCTATATTTAAAAATAAACCCTTGAAGAAAAAACTAAAAATTTTTTTACCCTTTTTCAAGGCTTGAGAAGCAGGAAAAAAACAATTAGTTCCCAGGAAAAAAGTAATTTTCACCCCGTAGGGAAATGCGGGCCCAATCTAAGTGGG
>JAODAL010084022.1:0-11054 GCA_025379985.1 Phyllomedusa bahiana
ATACCCCCTTCTTATAGGGGCTGCATCAATCCCCAGTATCATAGCTACAGACCTGTTTGATCTATCCTGATAGGCTGCCAGCATAGTTGCTATAGCTACAGACCGGGCTTCTACTGCAGCCTAGGGGGAAGACCAGCAAACAGGCCCCTGAATTCAAAGTGAAACCAAGAAAACTGGACTGAGGTAAGATGAATCAATGTAGTGAGACAACCCCTTTAAATTGTTGTGCATTGTAGGCACAATACTCAAGAAGCCATGGAACCAAAATGTTCGGTTAACAATGTGGCATGTCACTCAAACTCCATAGGTATTGGTAGGAGGAATTTTTGGAGACATTGTTCTCCAGACATTGATCATCATAAAAATATATATTTAACATACAAATTGGATTTAAACAATAGGTCATTTCTGATAAAACATTCCCTCTAAAGACCAAACAGTTTTCTTCTTTTTCATCCCTGCATTTCAGGACCCATAACTTTATCTATCTATGTATATTATAAGTTTTTTTTTTTATATGTTTCACAGTACATCAAAGTGAATAATGAGTTAAAGATCACCTATATGTACAACAGTATTACCAATGTATTACCAATGTGTACAACAGTATCACTAAAGTAAAACTATGGAAAAGCTTGGTCAGAAACCAAGTTTCAGCAACCTTTGTGATATTAACAGATGCAGTAAAACTAAACATGAAAGATAATGCACCATGATATCACGACACAGAAAGTTATCTCAACCTTTTCTATACTTTTCTTTGGCTTTTGTGTTGAGATATGAGCAAATAACCTGAAAAGGCGTGACATCACAGTCAAGCCGTACTCTGCTACATCCGTGTATAGCTACTCGATTTACCAGATGTAGACTTAGGTTGTAATATTTATCATTATACCTTCAACATGTGTATTGCTTGAATATTACTATAGTCTAACTGCAAAAAATAAGATTAAATATTAAACGTGCTGCATGGAACAACACTAACGTACATTATGAGTCACTAAGACAAAGTATCAGAAAGCAGGGCCAAAGATGAAAAATTATTTTTAAAATAGAACAGAGTCAGTCATTGACATGCCTGCAAAGATATAGAGCATAAACAGAGCAGGCATCATTAAAATCTTATATAAATGTGAGATATTGTTCCAAATGGTTGTTAAAATCCCTAATTGACAGTAATAACTCCCAAGATTGTTTCGCATCCTAAACACAAGTGAACAGAAAAATCCCTATTGTGCTTTATAATTTTATGGTGACTGTAATACATTTACGTACACATGCAAAAGAAAATCCCAATTGTGTTTTACAGTCTTCTATTTACTTGAATGAATTGCACCTCATGAATGCATGAAATCAATGGCATCTAAATCTCCTCTATATATTTCACATCCTTAAACCTGCAGGGGCAATCTGCTTTCTGAGCTGATTCTCTAATTAGATATTGTTCATTTGAATTTACCTCTCAGATGTGCATTATGTGGCTTGCTAATCACAAAGTGACCAGAGGTGAATCAGAAAGCTTTAAAATTAGTCACCCCTGCACCATGTGGAAAAATAAAATTTTACCTCTGTGCTATCAGTAAAGAGATGTTCATGAGCTTTATCTCCCATAGAGTTTTTGAATTACAGAGCAGAATAATAAGAAAGGGAAAAAGCATCACTAAATTAATAATGCCCTTCTCTGAGTTTCTAAACACATATCTCAATGTTCCACGAATATGGAATCATAATAATCTTTATTTATGAGAATTTTCAATGGTAAGTAATAAAATAGACACGTAAAATATATTTACATGATGCAAATGTTGTTCCGGTACAGAAAAGGTCAAGGATGTTTACTTATATATTAGAGGATTATATCAGTAGCACTTTCTGAAAATTTATTTTTTGAATGGCAAATTTTAGGAGTGGGACTGATTCTGGTGATGTGGAGCATTTCAGCAACATTCTCTGATCAGCAACAACATTAAAATCACTTGCTTTATAAGTTGCTTTTTGTAAGTCTGTCTCTTCATAACAATAAAGCTCTAACCTGTCAAAGCATGGACTTCACAAGAACATTGAAGATGTGCTATGTATCTGATATCAAGATGTTCACAGCAGATCCTTCAAGTCCAGTATGCTAAGAGTTGAGGTTTCCATGAATAGGACTTGTTTTTTAGTACTGTATATCTCACATGTTTAATCATTTTGTGATGAGTGGAATCTGGGGGCCAAGTCAACAGCTTGAACTCTTTGTCATGGTCCTTAATGAAGTTTTCTAACCTCAGTCATTCGTGCTCTTTTTCTGCCTCAGCTTTTGAAAAACAAGGACGGGTTTGTGTTGTGAGTATGGGCATATTCTCTCCTTCAGTACAACGATAATGTCATCACGCACCTGCACTGTGCATGTTTGCTCCCGAATGATGGTTTACAGTGACCTCAGAAAAATAAATAGGTTCTGAAAAGTTATCATACACAAAACCAGTGATTGAAATACAAGAAATAAAACCCCATTGGTACTACTTTCACCTTATATTTACCTACAGATGTAGCAGAGTACAGCTTGACTGTCATATCACGGGTAGAGATGGGCGAATTGATTCTAAAGAAGTGGACTTCGTTTAGAATTTCAGGAAAACTTCGGTTCTGAACGAAGTCGAAGTTTGGGGTACTTCGCGGGAACGAAGCGTGCTTTTGATTGATAGAATGGCTGTGAGCAAATGGCATTACATGGGGCAAAGAACTCTGGGAGGAAGAAGGCATAGCCTACCCGCTGTGCAGAGATGAAAACCCAATCGAGACCAGCGGGATCCTGTGACCCCCTTTTAAAAAGTGGGTCGGACCTGGGGAGTTATCCCCTTCCGGGTCTGTAAAAAACCCCCGGCTGCTTGTGTCGAGAAAAAGCCATTTTAACACGTTTTTTGGGGTCTCATTTTTCCCTAGAATGCTTCCTTAAATGCGGTTTTTGGGGGGGGAACCCCCGGGCCCCAACCCCTTCTTTTTTTTAAAAACCCTTCTGCCCAGACATTGTCCGGGGCTCCGGGTACTTTTAAAAAAACCTTTTTTTAGAAAAAAACCACTTTTTTTTTGGGGCCCTTTTTTTTCGCTTTAGACCGGGGTTTTTTTTGGGTTTGGTTTAAAAAAAAACTTTCTTTTTCCCGCAAAGGAAAATTCCCGGCCAAACTGGGGAAACTTTTTCTGGGGGGGCGAAAAACGCCATTTCACAAAAAGGAATTTTTTTGTTTTTTTTCCCTTCCCGGGGAAAAATTTTTGCATTTTTCTCCCGTTTTGGCCAAAAAAAGGTTTTTTTTCCCCCAAAAAAGGAAAACCCCTTTAATTTCTCTTAATCTTTTTGGGTTTTATCTTTTCGCCAATTTTCCACTACAACTTTTTTTTTGGGCCATTTTTTTGGGCGCTTTAACCGGGGCTTTTGCTTTTTGCTTTTGGGCCGGGTTTTTTTCCCCCCGGAAAAAATTTTCCCTGTCAAATTCTCGAAGGTTTTCAATTTTCTTTTGGTTTTCGAAAAAAACCCCTTTTAAACCAACCGGCGGTTTTTTTTTCTTTTTTTCCCCTTTTACCCCCTTTTCCCATTTTCGCTTTTGGGGTTCCAAAAAAAACGTTTTTTTTCCCCCAAAAGGGGTTTTCCCCTTTTGGTTTTCCCATAACCGGGTTTTAAATTTTTCTTTTTTTTCCAAAATCCGCCTTTCCCCAAAAGCTTTAATTTTTGGAGACTTTTTTTTCCCCCAAATTTTCATCCGGGGGAAAAAGTTTTTTCGTTAACCCTTGTAAAAAAACCTTTTTTTCCCCAAAAAAAAGGTTTCCTTCTAATTCTCCGGAAACAAGCTGTTTTTTGGCCAAAAATCCGCCTTTTCCACCTAAAAAGCTGGTTTTTTTTCCCCTTTTTTCCTTTTAGCCCCCCGGGGCCCCAATAACTTTTCTTTTTTGGTTCCTAAAAAAACTTTTTTTTAAAAAGGGGGGAAGAAAATTTTGGTCAAAAACCCCCGAGGTTAATTCTTTTTCCCCTTTTTCACCCCGGAAAAAAACCCCCTTCCCTACAATTTTAATTTTTTGGCGCTTTTTTTTTTTGCCTTTAACCCGGGGTAATTAAGGTTTTCTGCTGGGGGTCCCCAAAAAAAACCTCTTTTCCCCCAAAAAACTTTTGCCTGTCCCTTTTCTAAAATTTTTTAAATTTTTTTGGTTTTCCTTAAAAAACCCCTTTTTAACCCCAAAACTTAATTGTTGGCCATATTTTTTTGGCTTTAACCCGGGGTTTTCCCCTTTTTCCTGGGGGGCCCCCAAAAAAAGCCCGCCCCTTTTCACCGCCAAAAAAACCCCATTTTGCCCTTTTCCCTTTTTCCCTCCGGGGGTTAAAAAATTTTTTTATTTTGTCTCCCCCCCGGGTTCCCCCTTTTTAAATAAAAAAGCGGTTTTTTTAAAATTTTCCTTGGCCCCTTTTACCCGGGGGTTTTAAAACTTTTCTGCTTTTTTCCAAAAAGAAACCTTTTTTTAAGAAAAAGAAAATTTTGCCTGGCTTTTTATAACCAAGTTAAACATTTTTATTTTGTCCCCAAAAAACCCCTTTTAAACCTAAAAGGGAATTTTACCCTTTTTTTTGGTTTTTCCCCAAGGGGAATTTAAGTTTTTTTGGGTTTTCAAAAAAAATTTTTTTCCCGCAAAAAAAAATTCCGGGGGGGGAGGGAGTGACGACGTGCAAAGGGAGCTCGGGGAACCCCACTAAAAAAACCGGTAAACAATTCAGACCAAACCCTTCCCTATAAGGTCAAAAAGGGGTTAAAACCCTTCCCACCCTTTTTCCCCCCCGCTAATCCAGTGTTTGTGCCGGGTTTTTTTCCCGTTTTGGCCTTATTTTAAAAGGGGGAAAGTTTTTTCCCAACTCCCCCAAAAAACCCTCCAAGTTTGTGCTTATTTGGGGGATGGGCGCATACGGGGGGCCAAAAAAAACCCCCCCCTTTTTCCCCTTGAAAAACCCCCTTTTCCCCTATTCCCCAGCTTTTTTTTAAGAAGTAGGCGGGGGCCCGGGCGGGAAGAAAAAAAAATTTGGGTTTAAAAAGCCGGGCCCCCTTGGCTCCCTAAACAATTTCCTTTCCCCCTCCCTATTCACTCCCAAACGAAAAGCCAAAACTTTAAAAAAAACCTACTCCCCCGGCACTAAAAGGATAAAAAACCTGGGGGAAAACGGTTAAACCCTCCCTTTTATTTTTTCCGGGTTTTCTAAGCCCTTTGCACCTTTGGCTTTAACTCCGGGGTTTTTCCCACCCCCCTTTTCCCTGTTTTACCCCTTTTTTAACCGGGGAAAAAGGGGGGTAAAAAAAAAAAAAAAGAAAATAAAAAAACCCAAGAAACCAAAAAAAAACCCCAGAGCCCCCCAAAACCCCAAAAAACTTTCCCTCTCCACCCCCCCACCAAAAACTCTGGGCCCAACCCAAAAACTGACCCCAAACCTCAAAAACCCAACCCCCCAACCCAAATTCCCTCCCTTCCTTTCCAAAAATAAACAAAAGAACAAAAAAATTTTTTTTCCTTTAGAACCCCACTAACACGAAAAAAAAACACTTTAAAACCAAAAGTCGACTCCCAAAATCAAAAAGGAAAAAGGCAATCCCGGGGGAAAGTTTGACTTGGGGCGCCAGGGCAAATAATGAAGGATCCGGGTTTCCCAAAAAAATTTTCCACCTGAAACTGAAGAAACTCCCACCTAATTTTGGTTTCCAAACCCCCCCCCCAATTTTCCCTGTAACAAATCCCAAACCAAAAGAACTTCCAAAAAGCCCCTGGGGACCCACCAAATTTTTTTTAAAAAGTGGGCCCCCCTTTTTAAAACCAAACTCCCCCCTTTTCCCACAAAACCTTTTTCCAATTTCCAAACTTCTCCCCCAAACCCTTTTCCCCAAAGAAAAAGAAAAAACCAAAAAAAATTTCCCGGGAAACAAAATCCCAAAAGGGCCTTTTATCTAATCCCAAGGGGCCTTTTTTTTTTTGAGAGGGGGGTTTTTTTTTTTTCCTTCCCCTGAAAAAAACCCTTGGGGGAAAAAAAAAAGGGGGGGGAAAAGAAAAATTTAAACCCAAATAAGCCAGGCCCGGCGGGAAATCTTTTCCTTTTTGGGGGGGTTTTGCTCTCTGTTTGCTTACGTTTTGCTCGGCACTAGGTCCCCTTCCCCCTCTAGGTTCAAGGGAGGACTTTTGCCCCACAATTTTTTTTCCGTTTAGGAATAAAATCTTTCAAATTGATTTTTTTTGATTAGATGTTTTTTTGGTTTATGTTTTTTTTCCCAAATGAGTGACAACAGTATTTTCACTTCTGTGGTTTTTTTTTTAGATGTCCGGGTGAGGGCCCTGTCGGGCCCTCCCCTCAACGCTTTACCTTTTTCAGTCATTATGACATAAAATTCAATCTTCAACTAAAGGGACTAAATTCCCCTTTAAGCGCCCCTACTGTGGGGAGATATTCTTAAATCGGGGGCCACTTTCATGCTCCAGGGAAAATCCCTTTTTCAAAGAGGACCAAAACAGGCTAAAGCATAAACTATTCCCCCTATTTTCACTCCATGCTTCATCCCAAAAAGCAGGGTTGCTAATTGGTTAAAAAATTTTGTCTCCTTTAATCTTTCTCATCCTTCATTGAAACCAAGGACAGTACGTCATCTTGGTCTGTAAATTTAAATTTAAGCCCTATACCTTAACTGCCATCTATGCCCCCCAATCTAGACAAATCCCTTTTTTAAAAAAATTATCAAAAACAAAAAAGTTTTGAAAAAGGTGGATTAATTATTTCGGGGATTTTAACTCGTTGTCAGCGAGACTGGCAGATCTGGAAACAGGGCAGATCTCGCAAGATCTTCACTCTCTGTTGCTAGAAAAGACTTGCACATGTCCCGGCATACCTCCAAAACCCTGAGGATATACGTATTTTTTCCCATCTAAACATTTTCACTTCTCGCAATTTCTTTGTAAATTTACAAAATTGTGTTTGATTATTTGATCCCCACTGACATAGGTAGTATTGTGGGCGATCATGGCCCCTGTTGAAACTAGTTACGCCTCAGGGGCCCTTTAGACTCCCGCCCCCCTTGTGGCGCAAAATTTTAAATTTTCTTTTAAAAAACCAGCAAAAGTCAGCTATCTTTTCCCTATTAAAACTTTTTTGAAAATTAACGCTCCTTCTGCCCCCTCTACCGGCATTTTATGGGCCCCATAAGCCTATATTCCCCAGCTTCTTTTTCAGCTAGCCATAGAGAAAAAAAAGGAAGCACGGCAGAATTAAAGTCCCTTGAAGAAAATTAAAAAAGCAAAGTGGGATTTTAAAAAACAAACCTCTCTTTACAGAAAAAAGAATTCCTTACCACTTAGGAATAGGGTGCGTCCATTTACCCCATAAGTATGATTCCCCTTGGGCCCAAACAAAATGGGAATTTTACGGCGGGGGACAACCTGGCAAGCTGCTACAAATAAATCAAATCACAACATGCTAGGACGCTATTTCCCCCCTTAACTTACCCTCAGGGAGAAAATTAAGAACCCAAAGATATTGCTAACCAATTTCCCCTACCCACTCCCAACTAATAAATACATTCCAACGAAAATATCCCTGTTCCTTTAACAAGGATATTAACTCCCCTTTTGAGTTCCATAATCTACCTATGCTAAACATATCCCAACTAAAACATTAATAACCTTTTCTCTCTAGCTTTAAATTCAAAAGGCCATTCGTTCTAGAAAATTAATAAATCACCAGGGCCCCCCATGATCTTACAAAAGAATATTTCAAGTTTTCCCCTGACTTCTCTCCCCCTTTTTTACAAAAGCTCCGCCACCAGAAATCTCTCTGCAATTCACCACGATTCCCAAACCGGTAAAAAAGTGGACAACTTCTAACATAGACCTATTTCACTACTCAATTCCGCATTTTTCTGTAGCAAAAATTTTAAAACGCTCACTTTAACTTAGTTTTTTCCTTCTCTGATCCATAGTGATCAGGAAAGGGTTTATAAAGGGCAGACAGGCAAAAGATCTACCCGCCCATCCTAGATTTAAACACAGATTTCTCTTCCTCCGCCCATGTGGCTTATATCGCTTTACCGGAGAAAAACATTTGATAGGGGAAATTGGGGTTTTATCTAGAATCAGTGTTACATAAATTTGCTTTGCTGGCTTTAATTTTTGGGAAGCCCTTCTAGCACTTTATACCACCCCCCACTAGGGTTTTAAACCCGGTTTCTTATCACGCTCCTTTTCCTTGCCAATGGTACCTCAAAGCTGTCCACTTTTCCCCCCTAATATTCGGCTCGTTGGAACCACTTGCGAAGTATTTGGACAACCCCCAAAAATTTAATGGACTGCATTAAAAGGGGGTTTTCACAAGATTAGTCTTTAGCAGACATTTCATTCTATAGTCACGAACCCCACTTTTTTTCTATCGAAGTTTAAAAAAAAAAAAAGGAACCCTGGACCACTTTTTTTAAAGGGTTCTATTACAAATTGAATAAACCCAAAAAAATCTGTTTTTTTTTGTTAACATACCCCGTTAAAAGAAATAACCTAAATCCCTTCGTTTTTAACTGGGGTGATAACATGTTGATTATCTTGGGATAAAGATATTTCGTACTCCCCCCCAAACAGCCTGGGTAATTAAACACCTTTTATAACCTGGAATCTGAAATTAAACCCTTTTTTCTGCACTTTAAACTTTTGTGGGTTGCCAAAATTTAATGTAATTAAAAATGCTTTATTGCCCAAAATTTATTTATATGTGCAAGCATCCCAATTTAACCCCCGCTCTCCTTGACAAAAGACTTCAACGCCTATTCCTTGATTTTATATGGAATGGGCCGAAACCTATGGTCAAAAAACAAATTTTTTTTCGGAGCCACAGATACGGGGGTTTGCTTTTTCCCAATTTAGCAACATAATGTACTACCTCCTAGAGCAGGGTATATAGCTATGGGAAAACAGTTCAGCCCCTGGATTTTCCCCTTGAATCCTTTTCCTTTACGGCGGCCCCGTAGAATTTTCACTTAAAACCCCTTAGTTGGAGCCCCCCTTCCTTCCCCCCCCCTTTTTCCCATTATCTGACCTTTTTTTAAGTTTTTTTCACTTTATTTATTCTGGGGTTGGATTCCTTTCCGGAAACAGGACATTCCCAAATTGCCTCTCAGCTTTTGGGAACCCCCCCAACTTTCATTCCATAATGGGCAGAAATTTAAAAATGGTGTCGGAGACCAACTATCAAAACAATACCCCCACTAAATTTTGCATCATTCTAGTCAATGGGCCCTTCCCTCATCCTTTTTCTTTCAATACTACAAATTTGACATATATCCAGGGGATACAATTCCAAAGTCCTGCAGCCCCCTCAATTTTTCCCCCCTTTTATTCACAAAAAAGAGGATCCCTTAAAAAGGGCTTTCCTTTTAAATTAAACTTAATCACCTCCCCCCCAAACCCCGTCAAACTCCCCAAAATGATCAAAAGGGGGAAAAAGAACTTTTATACAATTCCCTTAGACAGTTGGATGCAAGCTGTTTTATCCCCAAAACTTCTAAATGCCTAACCATAAGGAAACTGAGCACAAAATCCCCTTGCGCTGGGGGAAACAGGTTTGGGGGTGTGGACAACAGGGACAATGCGCATGCTTTGGGGGGGCTGCCCTAAAATTTTGGAAACGTGGGATGAATAGCGCACTTTTTGTCGAGTTACGGAGCTTCACTTTACAAATTTCTCCTCACTTGCAGTTCAAAACATTGATTATCTGACTACCTCCCCTTTTTCCACATTGTTTTTCATGTTTCTTTTTTTTCCACCCAACTGCAATTTTCGCAACTTTGGAAAGACCCTAAAATTCCTACTTTGGTAAAATTAAGAGTGTATTTAATTTTAATTTTGCCTGTAGTTGCACTAGTGACCCACCTTAATGTTCCCCTTTAAAAAACATAAACTTGGACAACTTGGATGTCCTCTAAAACATTCACCTAATTAACCAAAGCTACATACCCCGTTATTCATTTGCCCCGTGGGGTTTTCCTTTGCCCTCCCTTTTTTTCGCGGTCCACTCTAATTTTTGTCCTTTTGGTCTGATCTGGGTGCTGTTTCGGGGTTCACCCCCCCCTAGACCAGACTAATTATTCCTTATGTTTTTTTCTTTTTGCTTTTATTTAAAGTATTTTTAAGACATTTGATGTTTGCATAGCTCATGTATAGCTATTTTTGCCCTTTTAACATTCACTTTTTCGTAGTATGCATTTTTCCTATTTTTTTTTTTTTTTCACCAATAAAAACAGTTCAAAGAAGACATTTTCCTGTACATAATTTTATATCCGAAGGTAAAATTAAGCCGTTTTGCTTTTATATTCATAAAAAAACAAGTTTTTTTAAACGGACATTCAATCAATTTTTTCCTGGCCTTTGGGAGCGCCCAATTTATACCAAGGGTTTCCCAAGCTTCTTATGGGTTCATTTGGGGTCAAATACGGGGGGTTATTTATCATATACATATACTAGAGATGGCAATTTTTCCCCAAATTCGTTTCGTTTACTTTGCCGAAAATTTCTCGGGAAAAAAAAACTTCGTTCCGAAATTTCTTTCGGAGAATCACGTTAAAAAACCTATTTCCCGGCTGCACAAGCCTGCAGGGGGCTGTAGAACGTTGTGCCATCTTAAATAAAAGCTAGGGAGCTTGGTTTTGGGCTTCATAAATTTGTGTTTAGCAGCAACGCACATACTGCCGCCGCTCTTAGAATCGCTTCACTGTAAAATTCCCTGGGCACTTAAGAGGGCAAAACTGACCAAAAAACTGAAGGGGGAATGTAGAATGATAAAGTCAATGACATTCTTGAGGTGGCAAAAACAGGAGTAGGCCACAGAGTGAGGCCACAGAGTGGGACAAGACACATTTTGTAGGCACGGGAGCAGCCACAGCAACCCATAATCAGACAGTGCACAATGAAAACAGTGGTAGGCCGGCAGCAGCCAAAGCAGCAGCATTGGGTCAGACATGGCACAAACATTCTGGAGTGGGGAAAAACAGGGGTAGGCCACAGAGTGAGACAATGACACA
>JAODAL010084023.1:0-11054 GCA_025379985.1 Phyllomedusa bahiana
GCCGGATTTGCGCTGCAGTCGGCGCCAACCCGTCGGAGTAATTACAGTAATCCACTGTTCTCATAGAGAACAGTGGATTCCGTCGCTCCTCCCCGCTCGGCGAATCCGCCGGGCGGGGAGAAAGTGACATGCACATATTCCAGGCGCAATATGTGCCGTGGATAATGGCAATCTATGGGGCCGGCGGGCCGCGCCCCCGCACCCGCCCCTTATTCAAGCCGGAATTGCAAGCGCAATCCGGCTCGCAAATCCGTCGTGAATAAGCCGTGTGAACGGGGCCTAACAGAACGGGTTTTTATGTGTATTCACTTCAGTATGTGTATGTGAAAAGTACCATGTATGGACATACCGTACACATCGAAGTTTGTGACTAAAAGATTGTCCCAAGCACCTGAGATGGAAAGCACCTAAAAGTACAAGATGTGCAGAGTGCATACACACCACCTATGCCTTAGTTTTAGCATCACAAAATCATCAAGTGTAGAGTAGAAACTGCAAGCCAAATGGCCAGTTAACATCCAAGTCAACATATTGTTAGAGCAAGAAGATGAGTGATGAACTAAACACAGGACAGGTAGTAAACACGATGTCATATTAAGAAAACTACATCCTACATATTGGAATGGTTTAACATTTCGGCCTATAGGCCAGTGAAATGAAAGCAAAATGGAATCAGTCCATAAATACCATTTACTTGAACACATAGATGACAAAAACCTGTTGATTCCTATTAACTGATCGGATTCAGATTGTTTTAGGTGCTAGCTACACAAACCCAGTACAGGGCTGCTGTAGGTGACTTAAGGTTTGTTAACGTGGCGTAATCCCGGCACGTACTGTGCGTTCTGCTATACACCAGCTGGCCAGCGCATACTTCTCATTCCCGTTTGTTACAGGTCACTTTTTCCACCCGATGCTTAGTGTGGGATGGGGAATACACTTAAAGTCATAACACTCAATGAGTTTTACCATATTTGCGAGGCGTACTTAAAGCATATTGCATTGCAATTATGTGCCAAGGTACGCCCCGCAAATATGCAGTCAACGTACCCTTAGGGCTTGTTCACACGCCGTTTTAAGACCGTGTTACAAACCCTTTTTAGATCCGGCTATGGAACCGACAGGATGTACCCAGAGATGCATCTAACAATTAGCAGTGAGATTATCACTGCGAACGATGAGGAACACACAACGTCATTCACATGAGAGATCGCCGCTGCGTGTGCCCCTCCTGCCTGTCAGCTCAGACTTTGAAAGAACTGACATGCAATTCTCTCAAAGACGGTCCTGAGCTGCGCTATGGAAACACGCAGCGGTGATATCATGTGAACGCCGCTGCGTGTTCCTTATTGCCCGCAGTGATAATCTCACTGCTATTTGTTTAGATCCGTCTCTGGGTCTGTCCTGTCGGTCCCATAGACGGATCTAAAAAGCGCTTGTAACACGGACTTAAAACGCCGTGTGAACAAGCCCTTAGTGTGGAGACGGTGGATTACATATATGGTGTAATGCCAAAAAAAACCCTCAAAAAACCAATAGTCAGCCTGTTATTACAAACAATTCCATGTTATCAGAACACAGGTCTTTTCAGAGAACTATGTATAGGGCTGCACAAATTCAGACCAGAGTGCTCATTCTGACCTATGTCAATGTATAAGAAATGGACCACAGAAAATGAAACAACGTAGTCTAGTCTGATGGTCTATTATACATCAGTGGACAGCCCAGGTCGTGTTCGACAACTGGCATAGAGATAGTGGCGCTACAGGAAGAAAGCAAGCCAGTAGAGGTAGGCCAATGGTCCTGATGATGTTCAACTAGAAAACCTTTGATCCCAACATTTGTGGATGTACCACTTACAGTATCTCACAAAACGGATTACACCCCTCACATTTTTGTGAATATTGTATTATACCCCTTTTCAGGGGAAACGAAAACAGAAGATTTTAAAAATTTGATTACAAGGAAAAAGTAGTCATGAAACAGCTTGTATAAGGGGGCAATTTTGGGGTTTTGCCCTCAA
Organism: Phyllomedusa bahiana; assembly: GCA_025379985.1. Lineage (NCBI taxonomy): Eukaryota > Metazoa > Chordata > Amphibia > Anura > Hylidae > Phyllomedusa > Phyllomedusa bahiana. Next base: position 2,024 of record JAODAL010084023.1, read on the forward strand.
AAAAATGCAAAACACAAAACCATCAATGTCTAAACCGTTTGGCAACAAGAGTGAGTACACCTCCAAGTGAAAATGGACAAATTGTGCCCAATTCACCATTTTCCCTCCACTGTGCCTATTTGTGACTATTTCAAGGAATCAGGTGTGAATGGTCAACAGGTGAAATTAAAAATTTTGGTTTTAAACCCCCACTCGAACACGCCCTCTCCCTGATCACTGACCAAAAAATTTCCCCCATCCCCCAAAAAACCCCCCTTTCTGAGGGCCCCCGGGGAAAAAAATAATTGTTTTTTAATTTTAAAATTGGGCCTAGGATGTTTTCCCAACACCTGGAAACTTGGCCCCAAAGCGGGGGCAAACCCCCCTCAAGGTTTAAAAAAACCCCATCCATTTTGGGAACATCCCTTTTTCCAGGGGTTAAACCCCAACCCCCTGTTAGGTTAAACTAAAAATCCCCCAAGCGTTCTATTTTTTGAAAAAAAATTTCTTCAAATTTGTAGGTATTCCGGGGTTTTGGGCCCCCGGAAGGAATGGTGTGGGGGGACGGGAGAAGGCCCCCGGCCCCCAATCCAACCTTTTCCCCCCCAAAAATTTGCTTAAAAAATTGGGCCCCCTCCCCATGGCTTTTTGGTCCCCTAGAAGGGAAAACCCCCCCTCTTTTTCCCCAAAGGAAAAAATCCCCCCATAAAAAAAACCCCCCTTCCCAAAAAAACATTATTGAAAAAAAAAGGTTAAAACCTAAGTGAATGGGAAAAAAAAACAATTTTTTTGGGCCCGAAAAGCCCAAAAATTTTAAACCCAAAAGGGTTTGGGTTAAAGGCATCACCATTTTTAAAAACTTGCAAAACCCAAAAAAAACCAAGCCTAAAATTTTTCTTTTTATTTCCCGGGGGTTCCCCCAAAAAAGGGGATTATTTAATTTTTTTTTTTTTTCTATTTAAAGTGTGGGTTTCAGTGATAGTACCCGTAAAATTTTAAAAATACAAGTTGTCCTTAAAAAAAAAAATGGAGAAAAAAACCCCCTCATTCAGTATATACGGGTTTTAAAGTTTTTTTTTGTTTTTCGAAACTTGTGTTTTTTGGAAAGCATGAAGTACACTTCCATACAAGAATGGTAATACCTAATGGCAGAGTGACCTTTTCCATGGGAAAATTTATCCCTTTTGCCACACGGGCAAAAATCCTTGGGGTTTTTTTTTTTTGAGGAACATGAAAAATTTTAAAAGGGGTTTTTAACCACGAGGTAAAAACCCCTGCCCATATGAATGATGAGCTGTGAGTGGCCAGTGCAGGGGTTTTTACCTCATGGTAAAAACCCTTTAAGGTGTTAATTTGGCCTTCAACCCCCCCAAATATCAACCCCTTTCAAGAAATTCAAAAGTTTGCGGGAAACCAAATGGGTCTACTCTATGTAAGCCTAACCCTACAACTACCAAAATTTAAAAGATATCTGCAAATTTTTTGGGTGCTAGTTTCCCCACAGGAAAACCTTCAGGGGACTTTGGAGCCCCATGCTTGAATCTGCCCCAAATTTTTTTTTTCTTTTTTTTAAATTTATTAAATCAAGCCCCCTATATTCTTTTCTTCTTTGTCTTTTTTATTATCTGATTGCAGATTTCTTATTTTCCGTCGTCTATATATAAATTGGGAGACAGCATTCTTCCCTGACTGGGCCCCCATTGACTGCTAGAGGAGTTTTCCAGGCATGCTATGTGACCTATGGTGATGGTGGATCCGGTGTTATCTATACACACTGGTTTTGCCCTTTCTTTTAAACCCTGCTTGTGCCGATAATGAGGAGCCCTGCTGAAAACCCTTTTACAGAACAGAAATGTCAGACTATTAGGCCTGGGGGCCAAAGGTGAAAACTGCTGGGACTTAAGAATTTAAAAAAAAAAATATTGAAAGCATTAAAAAAATTTAAAAAAACAACCAAAGATTAAAAAAAAAATACATTTAACAAAAAAAACGCAAGGTTTAAACAATAATTTCTTTTTTGGGATGACTTTTTCCCTTTTTAAATGGGGACATAAGGGGACTTTTTTAAAATTTTTGACAGGGGGTTTTAAACTCCTTGCTCCCCAGCCCAAAATTTAATTAGGGTTTTTCCCTTTTTTCCCCCTCCCCCTTTTTCCAAGTTTTTTTTCCCCCTCTCATCTACATAGACCTAGGAGGGTTTGTTTTTTGTTGGAGAACAAGATGTACATTTTAGTGGCGACATTGACCATACCAAATAACATACTTGGAAACAGATTTTAAATTTTTTTTTTTTATATGGGATGGAAAGTGAAAAAAGTACTGGAGTCATGTTTGCGGGGGGGTTGTGTTTACTGTTCATCTTTGAAACCAAATTAGGTTTGATTTTTGTATTCTGGGGGGTAAGAAAACGATACAAAAATATTTTTAAGAGTTTTCATTATGTTTTAGGAATTTAAAAAAACAAAACAAAAAGCATTCCCTAGTTCTTCAATTTGTGCTGCAGCACCATTTTTTGCTTCCAATAACTTTTTTGCTTTTTCACCTATGGATCAGAGTAAGGGGGCAATTTTTGGTGGGTTGAACTTTAGTTTTTATTGGAAATTTTTTTGGGAAAACTTTTTTTAACCCCTCCTGAAATTTGGACGTATGATATGTCCGGGCCCGATCGTGCGGAAAACCCGCGCACGATTGCAAACAGGGAAACCCAGGGGAAAAATGCCGCATCCCCCCCGGGCCCGGGAAAGGGGAAAACCCGGGGGTGGGTAAATTTTTAACGCTTTTTTTAAACGTAACTGTAAAGGTCGCGAAAATAAAGCCGGCAGGCAGGAGGAGTTATTTCCCTCTTCCTTTACAATCGGCGCAGTAACGGCAGGGAAACGCCGCTACTGGTCCGTTTTAACCAGACAAAGGGGGAATCGTTTTAAATTTATCTGGGAGTCTGGGGGGACTTTCAACCCCACAAGCATTTTCCATTTTTTCCATTCCCCAAGGGGGGCCTTAACACACAGAAAAAATTAAAAAAAAAAGGAAAAACCATGGTAACAGCAATTTTTGACGATTGCTGAAAAACAGATCCCCCCGGGGAAAAGTGGAAAAAAAAATGTAAAAAAGTAAAAAAACAAAAAATAAGACCCCGTAAAATCGCCCCTTTCCCCTAAAAGAACGTTTAAAATTTCCCCAAAAAAAATTTAAAAATTAAAAATGGGACCCATATTTGATATTGGGCCCGGGGCTAAAACCCCCCCCTATAAATCTGTCAGTTAATTAACCGAAAGGTGAACGCCGTAAAAAAAACAAAAAAAAAAAGTCACAGAATTGCGATTTTTTTTCATGCCGGCCCGGGACATAAAATGGAATAAAAACGATTTAAAAACTCATATAAAAAAGCCAAAATTGTCCAATTTAAAAAGGCATTTTATCCCGCAAAAGGAAACAACCTTACACAGCTCGTATACAGGGAAAAAATTTAAAAAAAATTTTGGGCCTTTTAGAAGACGCGATGCTAAATATTGGTTTTAAAAACAACAAAACTTTAAAAAAAAAAAAAAAAGTGCTTCAAAATAAAAAAAAACTTTACAAACTGGGTATTTGCCGGATCGTAATCGACCCCAGATTTTAAAAAATAACCCTTTTCAAGGATAACTGAACGGGGGAGTGCGTTAAAAAAAAAAAAAACCGCTAGGATCCCCAGTATTTTTTCACCCTGCCCTTCCCAAAAAAAAGATTTTTAAAAAGGAAAAAAATTTTGGGTTTTCAGACTGCGGGGATGCAAAAAAACCCGTTTTCCTTTTTGAATAAAAGTGTTTTTAAAAATGTAAAAACCAAAAAAACATAAAAAAAAAAATTTTTTTACAAAATTTTTGGGATCGCTGTAATGTATCGGCCTGCTGAGTAAAAAAAAGCATGTCCCCTTTTTTAACGCACGGTGAACAACACGACCAGGGTTTACTGTATTTTGTTCAAAACGCCTTTACAAAAACCAAAATAAAAAACGATCAAAGAGTCTAGCAAACCCCTTTAAAGGTACTAATAAAAACGCCCCCTGATCCCCCAAAAAAACAAGCCCATCCCTCAGGGGCCGTATACAGAAAAAAAGAAAAATTTTTGGCTGGGAAAAAATAGGGGGCAACAAAAAGGGGCAATTTTTTTAGACCCATTTCTTTTTGTGTAAAAGTAATAAAAACACAAAAAAAAAAACTATATAAAAAAATTTTTATACGGCCCAAAATTTTTACCGACCCCCCCCAAAAAAAAATAAAAATTAAACCCATTTACACTGCACGGTTAAAAAACTTTTAAAATTGGGAAACCCAAAAATCAATGCGGAAAATGCGTCCCCCCCCATTTTTTATGGGGCCCAAAGCTAAAAAAAAACTTTAGAAAAAACCCCCGTGGCGCCCAAAAGCACAGTACACCCCCAAAAAGAGGGTCCCTGAGGGGGGTTAATCCCCAAAAAGGGGGGGAAACTGGGAAAGGGTTTCACCTTTCTGGTACTTTGAGGGTTTTCAAATGGGGACATGGGGCCCCCCCCCCAAAATTTTGCGTTCCAAAAACCAAAATGTTTTCCCCCCCTTTTATGTCCTGGGCATGCGCCCAAACAGCATTTTTTTCCCACTTTTAAAGGGTTTTTCGAAGTTTGAAAAATTTGTAACAAAATTTTGGGTGCTTTTTTTCCAGGAAAACCCCTTTAAAAAAACTAAGCTTTTCACCTAAAATTTTAAAATTTTTGAAAAAAAAAAAATTTTTTTTTTAAATTTTCACAGCCTAACGCTAAAAAAAAAATTTTTGAAACAAACCCGGGGGTTGATATACTCAAACACCCCCCGGATATAAATTTCCCTTTAAGGGGGGTAGTTTCCAAAAATGGCGTCTTTTTTAGGGGGGGTTTTAGCACCCAAAGGGGTCCGAAAAACCCGAAAAGGCGTAAATAAAAACCCTAATGAAAAGAGACCCCCGATCCAGTAGGGGCTCCTCCATTCTGAGGTTTGGGGTTGAGCCAAAAAGTGCACTAGGCCACTATGGGAAAATCTCTGAAAAAGGGGAATTTAATATTTAAATTGCATTTTTTCCCCAAACACATTTATCCCCCATTCCCTTTTGAATAAAGGATAAAAATTGAAAAAACTACAAAAAAAAAAAATGAAAATTTTTTTAAAATTTTCCCCCCCACTTTGCTTTTAAACCCCCTTTCCCCCCCAGAGCCGTTTTTGGGCCCCTCGGGGCAAGCCCCATTTTTTAAAACTGGGATTGTCCCCTTTATGTTTAGAATAAAATTTTTGGGCACTTTAAAACCCATCCATGTGATTCAAAGATTGTTTTCTCGTGACCCCATTGGGGGTTTTTAAGATAGTAAGAAAAATTTTGGGTCCAAAAAAAATGATTGGGAAATTTTTTTACGATAAAAAATTTTATATTTTTTTACCCAAAAAAAAATTTCAAAACTTCAAAAAATTTCTGCATGTCAATATTTTTTTCCACTCAAAAAAGTTTATAACTAGCATCTACCATATGTTTTGCTGTTTGGCATTTTTTTTTTAAAGTCTTTTTTTTTTCGAATTTTGGGGGCTTTTAAAATTTGAAAATTAATGCTAAATTTATAAGAAAATTTGCAATATACATTTTTTTTAGGGACCCCGTCCAGTTTAAGTGGCTTTGATTGACCTGTATTTAGTTTACCCCCAAAATTTACCCCAATCTAAGAAACTACCCCTTAAAGTATTTAAAAAACCCGCATTTAGGAAGTTTATTTAAAACCCTTTTGGGGTTTTCCCCGAATTAAAACAAAGGGGAAGGGGGAATTTTTAAAAATTTTTCTTTTTTTGTGCAGATTTTAAATTTTTTTTAAATTGACAAGGGAAAACGGTAAATGTGGGTCAGGGAAAAGCAAATTAAAATTGATTCCCCAGGTTTGCCTTTTTTCAGAGATTCCCATTTTGGGGCCCTATGCATTATTTGGAAAAACCAAACCCCAAATAGGAAGCACCACTGACTCTGGGGGCCCATTTTCATTACGATTTATTTGGGGGCCCATTTCAGGGTTTGCGCACCCTAAGGTTCCAAAACTTAATACCCCAAAAAACCCCATATTGGAAAACAAACCCCTTACAAATATACCAAGGTGTAGGGGTATATCGACCCCACAGGCGTTTCAAAAATTTTTTTTAAAAGCGTTCGGCTCCGAAAATAAAAAAAATTTTTTTTTTCCAATAATCGCAATTTTAGCAAAAAAATTTTGTTACAAGGAATTTTGGGAAAAAACCCCCAAAATGTTAGCATTTCTTCCTTCGGAAAACCCCCAACCATTGGGGAAAAACGTTTTTGGGGGCGCATGCAGGGCGGGGAGGAGCGCTATTTGGCTTTTGGGCCCAAATTTAAAGGGGGGGGGGCCATCGCACCCCAAAACCCCAAAGTTTAGAACAGGTAAACCCCTTCCGAATTTTCCCCTTTTTTTGGGTTTCAAACCCCCGGGGATCTCATCAAAGGGGTTAGTTGCTTTTTGGGCGCACAGGTGTTCCGTATTTTTTTTGTTAGCTTTTGGGCCATGGAAAGGGGGGGGTGAAACGCAGTTCCGCCATTTTTTTTTTTGGGCTTCTTTTTTTAAAATACCCGCCAAAAGGGGATAAAATACGGGATAACTTATTTGGGGGGTGGGTAAAATTTACAATGATATAAATTTTATTATTTTATTTTTTTATTATTTTTCCCAAAATAAAACGAGTTTTTTAAAAAAATTTCGTTTTTAGTTGTCCTATTCACAGCCATATTTTCTAATTTTTTTTGCATACAGCGCTTGGGGCTTGTTTTTTACGAAGATTGATTTTTTTTATCGGTACCATTGGGGGGGGGGGGGGGGGAATTGTGATGCTTTGACTTTTTTTAAATTAAGGTTTTTTGGAGGCATTTTGTACAAAATACAGAAATCTTGGTAGTGTTTTTTTTTTTTTTATTTTTTACAAGCGGTCCTGTGCGGTATAAATGACATGCTATTTTCCCAGCAGGTTGATAGATTACCAACCAAAAAATTTTTATTTTTTTTAATTTTTACTGCTTTTTACCAATAAAAACACTTTTATTTAAAAAGGAAAAAAATTTTTGCATCGCCGCAGTCTGAAGCCATAACTTTTTTTTTTTTTAGGAGCTGTATAGGAAATTTTTTTTTTGCGGGATGAGTTGACTTTTTTATTGGTAACATTTTGGGGGACAAGACCTTAGATCGCTTTTAAATCCTTTTTTTTGGAAAGGGAAAAGGGGTGAAAAAAATAGCAATCCTAGCAGTGTTTTTTATTTTTTTTAAAAAGCTTTTCAGGGGCATACCGTGACAATTATTTTTTACTCTGGGGGTTGAGACGATGGGGGATCCCCAAATTTTTAAGTATTTTTTTTTTATTTGAAAGCAAATTTTTTTTTAAAAAAAAAATGTTTTTTTTTGTAAAAAAAATTTTTCTCGCTATCTTTTAAACCAAACTTTTTAATTTTTTCCGTATACAGAGCTGTGTAAGGACTTTTTTTTTTGCGGGGTGAACAACGTTTTAATTGCATCACTTTAGTTGATAGGTTTTTATACTTTATTTTCCTTTTTTGTCTGCGGGGTGAACAAAAATCGCAAACTGTGACTGTTGGGGTTTTTTTTTTTTTTACGGCGTTCACCGTAGGGGTTGGGTTAACAAAAAGATTTATAGGGGGTCTTTTGCAGCGGGATACCCAAAATGATACTTTATTTATTTTTATCTTTTTGGGGCATTGGCTTTTTTGGTTAAAGGGGAAAAGGCGAAAAAAAAAAAAAAAAAATTTTTTTTTTGGGGGGGTTTTTTATTTTATCTTTTTTTTTTACTTTTTTTTTCCACTTTTTTTTTTTTTTTCACTTTCCCCCCGGGGGGGAATTTTAATAACATGTCAGATGTTCAGCATAGGGGAAAACAGCACACACTTATAGCTGTATGCTGGTCTCCCCTGGCAACTGTCAGTCACCTGCCCACAATCATTGTGGGGCATCGTGACTCACCAACAACCCGAGCTTCCCTTCGCCCGGCTGCTGGAGGAAATCTTTAACCGCGCCCAGCCCGTTATTCGCCGGGGTCGGGGGCAGCAGGCTCACCCCCGCAACTCCGTGTCGCACATCGGGGGTTAACCCCGGGGCCCGGGGCTTTACTTCCCCTGTGGGGGGATGCGGGAAAGCCAAAAAGGGAATTACCCCTAGTTCCATCCGCACTTGCGCGCTCCGCCCTTTAGGCGCAAGATCGCCCGGGACACCAACGGCAATTTGCGTGAACCCTACCCCACATTTCCGTTTAAATCGGGAAATGTCGGGAAGGGTTAATTTTTGTGAAACACCTTTTTGGGGTTAATAAACTTCCTAAACACTGTTTTTTAATCTTTAAAGGGGGGGGTTTCTTTTAAATTTAAGTCTTAAAGGGGGTAACTAACATACAGGTCAATCAAAGTCACTTAGAACGGGGGCGGTACCCCAAAAAAATGTATATTTGCAAATTTTCTTTAAAATTTGAAAATTCTACACCCCCCTTCGTTTGACCCCGCACTTGACCCTTTTCCCACCTATCTACAGACGTGGGGGGCTCCAAGGCAACATATTTGGCAATACAAATTTTTTTTTTTTCACATTTGCGGATGACGCTGTTTTTGTTCCAGCCCCGAGACAAATTTGCCCAACTACGGGGAGGTGGACAGAAGGGGGGACTTCTGGGGTTTTTAAAGGCAAACTTAGCAAGTCGGAGGGTTTCCTTCTAAGGGGGCCTTTGCTCCCGCTATGGGGCCCGCAACTTTGCGTTAAAGTGGGGAGAAATCTTCCATAACCTACTTTGGGTTTTAGATTACTAACATCCTGCTAAACTATACTCAAAAATCTTGACCTTTTATAAAATTTCCCAGTGACAACTTGCTGCTTGGGCAGGCTTCATTTACGTTTGCAGGCAAAGCCAACCTTTTTAAAAATCTGGTTTCCCAAAGCCCGTACCTATTCCCAACTCTCCCCTTTATCTACGCCTCGGAATAAAAGTTAGTTAAGTTTGTGCTTCCCTTTTTTTGGAAGGAAAAA
>JAODAL010084024.1:0-11053 GCA_025379985.1 Phyllomedusa bahiana
TTTTACACCAAAGACACAATTTAGGAATCTACCACCTATAGGGGCCTTTACAACTCGGGCCCATCGAGATCCCAAGCAAAAATTTTTGGGGAGTGTAGGAGGAAGCTGGAGAACCCAGAAAAACACAAAGAGAACATTCAAACCCCATGCAGATGTTATCCTTGGTCAGACTCAAACCTTGCAGCACAGTACTATAGGGCAGCAGTGCTAACCACTCAGCCATTAGGCTGTCCCCTCACAATCCATCCATGGAGCATGTTGAGGTACAAAAAAAAAAAAAAATCAAAAACTTTTTTAAACTAATGTTACAGATGAGATGCCTCATTTCCTAATAGTGGTCACTTACAACCCTGTTCGGATTGGGGCTCACATTCTAAATATTTGGGAGTGTAGGACGAAACTGGAGAATCTCCAGGAAACCAAGTAGTGCGGGAGGCCGGAAGCCCGCCGGCCCCATAGACATGCATTACTTGCGGTGCATATTCACCACAAGTAATTGACATGTCACTATGGAGAACTATGGATTACCGTCATTTTGGCGCGCATCTCGCCCGTATTAGAGCGCAAATACGCAGCGAAATGCGCGCCGAAATTAGCCTGTGTGAACATACCCTAAATGTCTCGGCGTGTAGGAGGAAACGGGAGTACCGGGAGAAAACCCTCACAAACATGAGAAGAACATATAAATGTTGATGCTATCTTTGGTCAGATTCAAGACAAAGACCCCACAACTATAGGGCAATAGTGCTAACCACTGAGCCACCAGGCTGTCCCCTCACAATCCATCCATAGAGCATGTCTAGATACAAAAAACAAATCGACAAAATGTTTAGACAAGTGGCACAGAGAAGGAGACAACCTCCTCCTAATGGTCACTTACAAATCTGTCCACATTGGGGCTCACAATCTAAATGTTTCGGAGAACAGGAGGAAAATGGAGAACCCGGAGGGAACCAACAAACATGAGTAGAACAAACTCCATGTAAATGTTGTTCTTGGCCAGATTCACACCCAAGACCCCAGTGCTAAAGGGCAACAAAGCGAACCTCTAAGCCACCATGCTGTCCCCTTAGGCTAGGTCTACACAGCACTACACAGGATTTTGGTCAGTTTTTCAGTGGATTCAGTATTTTTAATCCGCTGGAAAACTTATCGTACCCAGCGTTGTGTAGACATCAATAGAAAATCCGCGCTGTAGTCTAGAAAGCACAGATTTTTCACTGAGGTTCTCCTAAAACGAAAAACAAACGGTGGAATATAGAACATGTTCTATATTCCGCCGGACTGAAGTCAGATTCCCACAGCTCTAATGTACTGGGCCAATGACTGGGCCAATGACTGGGCCACCGGGAATCCGAAATCCAACCACCAATTTTTGTGCAAAAAACGCGCAAAAAAAAAAAAATGATGCCCCAGTCCAACAATTTGAAAATGCTGTCGGATTTTGGGCTGTGTGGATCTAACCTTGCAATCAAGCCATACTGTAGAGCAGTGTTCCCCAACTCCAGTCCTCAAGGCACACCAACAGGTCATGTTTTCAGGATCTCCCACAGACTGCACTGCCAATAATGACTTCACCTGTGCAATGCTATAGTGAAAGCCAGAAACAGAACCGTTGGTGTGCCTAGACTCCAGGTTAGGAACCTCTGCTGGTAGATCATTTCAAGTACAAAAAAAATCTACAGAATTTTTACACCAATGAACCAAGCTAAGGAGACCTACCTCCCCGTAGTGCTCATCTACAACCCTGTCTCCAGTGGGGCTCACAATCTATTTTAGATTGTAAGAGGAAACTGGAAAACCCGGGAGCGACCAACACAATCTCCATGTAAACGTTGTCTTTGGTCAGATCCAAACCTAAGGTCTCAGAGCTGTATTGGCCACAGTGCTAACCCCTGAGCCACCGTGCTGTCCCTCATAATCCATGATAGACCATGCTGAGATACAACAAGTCAATAATGGGGACCACCTCTGTTACTTGAATTCAAAGACCACATCTAACAGGCACCGTGACTCCTGAAGATTGCAGACAGTCATTGAAATTCCTAGTTTCAGTATCACACAAAAAAATTGTTAAAAGATAAAACTTTAATTCTACTTATTTAAAAAAAATAAATAAATAAGAAATAAAAAAAAAAAAAATGAAATGTATCACTACAAAAACAGTTCTAAGATGTGTAAGGGCACAATAAGCCTACGATTGGGTGGCAGACCTACAGCAACCACCTGTAGTTAAGTTCCTAGTTTACGTATCAAACAAAAAAACTTTAATTCTACTTATTTAAAATAAAAAATTGTTTAAATTAATTTAAAAAAAAATAACACAGCAAAAACAATTGTAAGATAAGACGTGTAAAGGTTTGTGGAGACGTTACTATATAGACAAGCACTGCAGTCACGTGTGGCCTTTGGTCACGGATGGCCCTGCTCAAAGTGCCCGCTCTAAGTGTGTGAATTAATCCAGAATTCACAGTTATGTAGCTCTATGGAATTCCTTCTTCAGATCTGACGAACCCTATTTTTTCTCATCCACAGGTATGCTTCTCCCTTTGATTCACTACTGCTCCCATCCTCCATTTGATGTATGCTTCTCCCTTTGATTCACTACTGCTCCCATCCTCCATTTGATGTATGCTTCTCCCTTGCCCCCAACTGCCCCATCCTCCATTTGAGATCTTCTACCTTTGACCACTACTGCCCCATCCTCCATTTGATTATCTTCTCCCTTTGACCACTACGCCCCATCCTCCATTTGATTTATGCTTTACCTTTGATCCACTACTGCCCCCATCCCCCATTTGATGTATGCTGCTCCCTTTGATCCCAACCTGCCCCATCCCCATTTGGTATCTTCACTTTGATCCACTACTGCTCCCTCCTCCTTTTGATGTATGCTTCTACAACCCCACTACTGCCCCACCTCCTTTTGTTTATGCTTCTACCTTTGACCACTACTGCCCCTCCTCCTTTTGATGTATTCTTCTACTTTGATTCACTACTGCCCCCACCCTCCATTTGATCATGCTTCTACCTTTTGATCCACTACGTTCCCATCCTCCATTTGTGTTGCTTCCCCTTTGATCCACAACTGCTCCCATCCCCATTTATGTAGCTTCTCCCTTTGATCCACTACTGCTCCCACCTCCATTTATTATTTTCCCCTTTTGACCACTACTGCTCCCATCCCCATTTGAGTATGCTTCCCCTTTTTGATTGTATCTGTATAATCATAACTTCTATCACAATTGCAATTTCCTACCCCAATTCCCTGCTGTACCCCATTCACCTGTAACTCGTTTCCTTTTCCCCCCCCCCACTCTGCTAATTAACTTCTCGACCCTCCCCTTTTTGTTAAACATCTAAACCTGCTTAGAATGGTAGTTACTATAAGCGCCGCAGTCAGTGGGCCTTTATCACGGGGGGCCCGCTCAAAGTGGGAATTAACCAGAATTAACCAGGTTTTGCACAAATGCGGGGTACAGTATCATCTTTTCCATTTACACTTTCTAAACTGTCTGGCACAGCTTTTCCTTCCCACCATTATCTCTATCCCATTTCCCTTGCACTAACTGCATATCCCCATACCCCCTCCTGGGCAATGATTCTACATCTCCTGCATTCTACCTCTCCCTTCTGCGCCCCCAAAACCCTTCCCCACGTAATGCCCCGCACCAAAAAAACCCGGTTTAACCATTGCTTTCCAAAACCCACCTCTCACCCCTCCACTGCTCCTAGCTGCGGGGGACATACCCCTAACCCGGGGCCCCCCCAGCACATTCCCCCATTGTCTCTCCCTTTCTAACCGATGCACCACTACAAATTTCTGTTAACCCCATCAACCTAAGCACCCCCTCTGACCCTTGCTCCCCCTATCCCTCTCCTTGGAGCCCGGAATGCACGGTCTGTAGAATAAACTTCCTACATACAGACTTTTTTATCTCAAGAATTTACTCTTCCTTGGCTGACCGAAACAGGGCTGCCCCCCTGACACAGCCTCCCCTCTGCCCCCCTTTTGGGGGCCTTAAAATTACCCATACCCTTGCCCTGTAACAACAGGGGAGGTGTTGGCCCCCCGCTGACACTTTTTTCCTTTGCCCCCTTTTAAACCTCTCCTTTCCTCACACCCCTTCCCCCTTTTTTAGGTCCTCTGTCCGCATCTATGCCCCTTCCAACCTTCAAGTGGCTGTGTCTACCCCACCGGCCCCCTTTCCCCCTTCCTTGACCACTTTGCTTCCTGCCCGTCCATTTTCTTTCCACCGACATCCCCCCCTATTTTCATGGGGGACTTCAAAAATCCCCAAATTTACACCCCCCACTCGCTCCCAAAAAACTCTTTTTACTCTGTTCTTCCCTTTTTTCTCCCCATGACCTCGGACCCTCCAAAGTGGGCACACACTGGACCTCATCTTCCCCCCGCCCTGCCCCCACTGACTTTTCAAAACTCCCCCCCCCCATATCTGCCACAATCTCCACCTTCTCCACCACTCCACCCCACGCTCCTTTTGTCCCCATCAGTGCACCCCCCCAGGGAAATTACAAAAACCCCAACCCTCACACTCTCCTGATTTTCTTTCACCTCTTTTACCCTATCCCCATTTAATGACCCCCGACGCAGCCACCACTTTCACAACCCCACAATCCCACCATCCTTGCTCATCGCTCCCCTCAACACAACAGGGCCCGCAACATCAAAACAACCCGGGCCAAACACACCCCACAAACACTGAGGCGAGCTTCCAGAATTGCAAACGCCCCTGGAAAAAACTTGCTCCACCCGACATTTCCTCATACAAACTCAATACATACATTTAAATCTCACTCACCTCAGCCAAAAAGGATTACTTCTCCAATCCATATCCTCTCTTCTCATAACCCCAACAATATTCAACACCTTTAACTCTCCCTCCGCCCACCACACCTCCTCCCCCTCTCTCCTTTCAGCAGACGACTTTGCCATTTTACTTCCCAAAGATCAACCTTATCAAGAAAGCTTCACCCCCAGGCCCCCCGCGCCCCTTTCCCCATATCGCAAAAAGCTCTTTTCCCCTTTAAATTTGTTTTTTCCCCCTCTTTCACATGATAAACTTTCATTCACTGTCCAAAACCAAACCCACCACCTTAATCTTGACCCACTGCCATCACAAAATATCCCAGACCTTAGTGCTGCTTTCATCCCCCAAACCCCACCCATCTTTTTTAACTTATCGCTCACCTCGGCACCCCCCCTTCCCCTTTAAAAATGCACTGTCACTCCCATCCTTAAAAAACCCTCCCTGATCCCTCCTCTCTGTCCAACTATGCCCCATCTCACTGCTCCCTTTTGCCTCCAAACTCCTGAGAAAACATGTCTACCTTCAACTGCCTCCCCCTCCCTCCAACTCTCTTCTTACCCCTACAACGGTTTTCCCACCCAACCACCTACCGAAACGCCCTAAACCAAAGTCACTAATTTACCTAGCCCTGCCAAAACCTCACCCATACCCTTCCTTTTCCTTCAAAACCCCCTCTGCCTTGAAACTGTCGACCCTTCCCTCCTGCTACACATCCTCCCTCCCTCGGATCGGACTTGGCTCTTTCCTGGGTCTCCTGTACCTCACTGATCGACTTTCAGCTCCTCATTCTCGTCCACCTCCTCCCCCCGCCCCTCCGTTGGGTCCCCCCCGGGGGCTCCTGGGTCCTTTACCTTCTCTATCACACCCTTGGCCCCCGGGCAGCTCATAGCCCACGCTTTCATTACCCCCTTATGGGTAACCCCACCTTTTAAACTCCGGCCCCCAGTCACTTTTCTCCTCCCGGCCCCCACGTCTACGTCCATTTCCCCCTTCTTTTTCCCCACTCCCTAAAACTAAAAGGGAAAAACAGAATCATCACTTTCCCCCGCCCCCTCTCCCTCCACCTGATCCCTTCACTGTAATGACTGTACACCTCACCTTTCCGAAGTCCCCTCCTTGGGGGAAACCTCGACTCCCCTCTGTCCTTCAAACCCCCACATCCAAACCCTCACCTCTGCCTGCCGCCCCACCAAAAAAAACTCTCGCATCCCCTTCGTTTCCTCAACTTCGACCCCAAAAAAAACGGGCCCTGCCCCTCTCATCTCCCCCTTGACTATGCAAAAACCTTCTCTGTGGCCCCCCCACTAGCACTCTTGCTCCCCCCAAACAATTCTCAAAATCTGCGCCCGTCTTATCCCCCCCTCTCCTCGCTACTCCTCTGCCCCTCCCCTCTGCCAAACCCTTCACTGGGCCATTGCCCCGAATCCATTCAAGTTAGAAAAACCTTTACTTTCAAGGCTCTCCAAACCCCCCCCTCCATACATCCGCCTTAAAACTCAGATACCCCCCTCAAACAACCTCCGCTCCTCACAGGGCCTCTCCCCTCTCTCCCCCTTATCAGCTCCCACAAACCGCTCCAAGCTTCTCCCGTTCTTCCCCAACCGGAACTCCGCCCCAACACTCAGAACCCCCCCCACTTTCACCACTTTAAAAAACAACCCGAAACCCCATGTCTTCAGGATTGCCTATAACCTACAATACCCCTGCTGCCACTGTACTACCCCACAAACATGTTTGCCCCCTCCTCCTGTCTCTTCCCTCCTCCTTGTAGATTGTAAGCCTTCGCGGGCAGGGCCTCTCTCCCTCTTTTCCAGTTATACGTCTTTCTTGTCATTATTGTTACTCACTTGACATATCATTTTATGTGACCCCCCTCAAATGTACAGCGCCATGGAATCAATGGCGCTTTAAAATAAATGTTAATAATAATAATAATAATAATGGAGACGGCATCTTGGATATACATTTTTGCAATACGTAAAACGTTTTGCGTCAGATGCATCCAAAAAGGCACCGCAAAGAGTGTTACATATTTGGCTACGTCTCCTGGACTGCAGAAATGCATAGCTTTAGTTTCGATTGGATTTTCAATGTGTTAAACGGAGCATGGATTGACATGTCCATTCTATGAACGCATCCGTTTAACACAGTGCAAAAACGTATGTAAAACGCATATCGTCTGATACGTATGTTACGTATGTTACATTGAAATCAATGTAACCCACACCGGGAGCATTTTTAAAATTGCATTTTGGAGAGGTAGAAGAGGTTTGTAGTTATAGCAACCAGTGCTGGCAGCCTATCAGGAGAGATAGAAGAGGTTTGTAGCTATAGCGACCTGAGGAGCTGATGCAGCCCATACAAGAGGGGATATCTAGAAATAGGTAGGACACGGTTAAGGACACAAAATTGCAAAGTGACTTGTTTTTTCAAGATCTTTTACATAAAAATCAGCGATCCCTGTAGTGAGACAACCCCTTTAATCCCATCAGGTTTATAGCTGGAACCTTCTAACCCTGAAGTGTGGAGGTCTGAATAGACACCAAGAGAGGTAACATGTCGCGTAGGTTCCCACCTGAATTGTGGTCACCTTGCCATTTGGGAAAAGGTGGCATTTTACAGTTTTGATCAAAAATGTGCACTAAGAGCCCAGTTCATACGAGTCGCCCATAAAGGTTTAGAGGAGATAGAGAAACAGCAAAAACAAGTCACTTTGCAATATGTGCCCATTAACAGTGTCCTACCTATTCCTAGATATCCCCTCTTGTATGGGCTGCATCAGCTCCTCAGGTCACTATAGCTACAGACTGTTTACGCTCTCATGATAGGCGCCAGCAATGGTTCTTTAGCTACAAACTGGCTTCTACTGCAGCCTAGTGGAAGCCATTAAACATGCCCCAGAATTCAAAATGAAACCAAGAAATCAGGATGTGGCCGCACTCATTGGCGGCCCTAAAAAAAATACTTTAATAAGCTAATAATCCTTATACTAATGACCCTGTTTTTTAAGAATACATTTATTTTGTTTTATTTTTTGGTGGGGTGGGGGTTTTCTTGCTCTGTGACTCTGTTTGATATCCTGCTGCACAGAATCGCTTTCTGTATTGGGGCCCAACGTTCCCAAAAATCAGATCCTTTCATGCATCTCATTATACTACCACCAGGCTTTCCCCACAGATTCACCAAAAGTACGACCTTCATACCAGACACAAAATATAATAAAACTATGGAGAAGCTCTCACCCCGGCTGTGGACGGCCTCGTCTGATTCATCGGCGTTTGAACTTGATCGTTGTCCATGACGAATAAAACCCCAAAGTCGACTCTTGCATCCCGACAGTAAAGAACGAGTAAGATCTCTTGGGTCTTAGGGACAAAGAAATCCAATGAGAGTTAGTATTTCTGAGCGTTGTGTTCAGGTAACACCTTAGTGTGGAGCTGTGTATGGGCACAGGGCTGACACACCCTAAATACACAGCACCTCTCGGCGGTGTCCGCATACTGCATCACCAGCCAAGATAAGCTTTGTTTTGTTGTGTGGGACCTACAAGTGTGCGGAGAGTCCTGGTAGTTAAGAGACTCTGCTCTATTTGCTGCAAGGCTGGAATCTGATAATTAGGGGCTTGGTCAGGGGCTAATAAATGCCCTGTAAAATACAGGACGAAGAAACTGTTTGTATAGAAATTGTAGGAAACAAATCAGAATTTTTTTTTTCTATTATAGTTTTTTTTTTTTTTAAACACTTTTGTACATTTGACAAAAATTATGGAATCACTCAACAAAAACAAAAATCTCCTTTTTCGCCTTTTCGGCTTTTTTGCCACTTAAAAGGGTGTTCCAATCTCACACTTTGATGGCCTTTCGATAGAATACGCCATAGAAGTGCAGGCCCTACCTACTCCAGACTTTGGCGCGATAAGTGCCGGCGCAACACTCTTTAAAGGGTTTGTCTCACTACATTGATTTATCTCACCTCAATCCTGTTTTCTTGGTTTCATTTTGAATTCAGGGGCGTGTTTACTGGCTTCTACTAGGCTGCAGTAGAAGCCAGGTCTGTAGCTATAGGCGACCATGCTGGCAGCCTATCGGGAGAGATCAAACAGGTCTGTAGCTATAGTGACCATTTGCTGGCAGCCCTATCAACAGGAAGAAGTAAAAACGGGGGTCAGGCTGTAGCTATACGACTGAGGGGGCTGATGCAGCCCATACAAAAAACGGGATATCTAGGAATTGTCCCCGGCGCTTGGCACCGCGGCTCACCACGGCCGCCCCTGGCGCTTCGGGGTCCGGGCCGGGTGCCGCGGCTGCCCACAGCCGTTGTCCTTCTTCTCTTGGCCGGAAACCCCATATCCACCAGTCCCCGCTCCTGTCTCCTGCTCTGACACCCCGCCCGCTTTGTAACCCGCTGCTTAAGGCCGCGCGTGAACGGCTGGTCTGGATTTAAAGGGCCACGTGCCGTTAATTGGTTATTGCGGCCGCTGGTCCTATATAAGGTATACGCCCCCAGCACTCTCTGCCAGTTTGTTGGTGTGCGTCCCTTGTCTTGAGAGTGTTGGAAGTCCTGTCTGATTACCCGTGTACCAGTCCGTTCCGCTACGTTTCCTGACCTTGCCCGTTTGCCGCCTGACTACGAACCTTGCAACCCGTCTACCTCCACCGGCTGCCGCCACCGCACCTGCAGCTGTTGCTCCGACATCCATTGCTCTACCTGCTCCGGCTTCTGGACCCGCTCTGCATCTGCCGCTTCCCTCTCGCTACGATGGAGACCCCCAAGAAATGCCGTGGGTTCATCAGCCAGTGCTCCATCCACCCGAGTGATGGGGCAAAATTTCCCCACAGAGCGTGCCAAGGTGCCTTTCAAAATCCCTCTTGTCGGAAACCTTTGGGCTTGGGCTACCCCACTTGGGATCAAGGGGATTTTCTGCCGCTAAACCTCCAAACCCCCTCCGGGGGCCCGCCGGTCCAGGAAACCAGCCTACTTCTTCGGCCGCCCGCACTGCTCCGGCGCGTCAGGGGGCCCCCAGGGTTGGCTTTCGGTGCGTTTCGCACTCTTGCTTCAGAGCGGGACTGGAAAACGAAGCTTTGGTGGCGACTTCTGGCAAGGTCTCTCGGGACAATAAAGGGATGACTCCCCGCTCGGGATCTACCACTCTCGGGATACTTAATCCATTAGCCCCCGAGGTTTGGTTCGCAAAGGCAAAAAGAGCTCCCCTTCAACGGGGGTCTCCCCCCCGCCTTTTGCCCCGTTTGGGCCCCACTTTCCAACGCCACCCCCCCTCCTCCGGGTTTCCGAAGATGAACCTATGCAGTGAGAGAGCCCAAAATGCCCAGGAGGACGCTTCAGCGTCGTCGAAGCAGCTGTGCTTTATTGTGGCGGTTCAGGGCCCTTTTATTGGGACTGTCCTGCCCCGGGGAAAATTTCCGCACCTGGGCTTTTAGGAGAGGCAACCCCCGGTGCAGAGCGGCCTCCCCTCGACCATGCCCTTTAATTTTTGGGTTTCTCCGGACAGACCTTTTTACCACCGCCCTTTATTTATTTTGGATCGCAGGAAATTTCATAAACCACGAACTTGGATCAGGGCCCTTTCCCCTGGTTACTTGCTAAGCCTATTGTAACGGATTTGGGAGTGGTCCCCTGGGCCACCGCAGGCGTGGGTTAAGCCCCAGGGGAAAGGAAACTAAATGCCCCCTTTTCCCAAGCCCGCCGCAAAGCGGGAGGACTTGCTGCGGCGGGGGCTACCAGGGCATTACCCCCGACTACTTGCCCGGCGGCGCCAAGGGGCAGGAGGACAGAATTGTATTCCAAGAAATCGAGCGTGGGGAGGGGAGGTCAGGGCAGGGGGCAAGGTTCGTGGTCTGGACAGGCGAAAAAGGGCAGGGAGGCGCAAGGTTCGGGGTCGAGAACTACAAGGTCTGGACCGGGAAGGGGAAATAGACTTCAGGAAAGCTTTCACCAAAAGGGAGGGGGCAACAAAGATCCCGGGGAGAGGGAACCAAAACTTAAATAAAAAGACGCGCCCGGCAATTAGCCAATTTTCCCGCGCACGTCCCTTTAAATTAATGAACGGCGCCCGCACGCTAGGGGGGGCCCTGCCTTTTCCCGGGCCCGCAGGGGACGCGGACCGAACGGGAGCGCGGGGCAGGTGAGGAGACGGGACGGATTCAGCCAGGGGGACGGGGGACCGCGGCGGCACCCTCCCCGCCGGGGACCTTGGGGGGGCC